>QVOB01004879.1:0-29850 GCA_014839585.1 Pseudomyrmex concolor | reverse complement strand
TTTTTGAAACTTCAATTGTTTATAACTTTTTTATAAACAACGAGCGACGGCTAAAATTTACGGATTGTTACTCAGGACAGTGATCTTGATAACATATGTCAAGCTCATTCAAATCGGAAGGTGGTGACTTTTTGTAAACATTTACCACACTCTCAAACTGACAAGTCTTCTGAGCGATGAATTAGATTCGAGTGTAGGTTAAAACTCGAATTAATTTTTAGAAGCCCGATTCTGTTTGCCGATCAACCGATAATCTCGATTGAAAGAAACCGGCCTCCTGGAAAAAATCCACACAGTGGTGTACGGATTCGAACTCGGGAACCTTCAGGTTCGCAGCCTCTGCACTCAGGTCGCGAGACCAGTGGGCCGGTCTCTCTATTTTATAGTATAATTGAATTGAGAGCGTAATCGCACGTGCATATACCGGAAATAGGTTCTTTTATAATATATCTGCATGACGCAAGGCTTAATGCGGAAGCGAAACTCATGAAATGCAAATGTATCTCTGCTAACAATAAGTATCTCCCAAAGAATTCAATATTTATCGATTCAAAAACAAAAACACAGAATTCCAAATAGGCGTTTAAAACATTTTTTACTGTCAAAAATTTAAATTTTGCAAATTATAAAAAAATAAAACCATTTCACACAATTTTTATTTGAGAAATTTAAGTACACAAGAAGTTGCGCAAAGTGCAGCGCGGCGGCGAATACGAAAATGATAAATTATTTATTTCTCCTTCTCGTTTTCGTTTTATCGAGAAATCAGTTGAATGCGTATTTGTTGCAAGGACGCTCGGTGGTTCTGGGACACGAGATTTCATAGAAAGCATTAGATGTCAATAGTGGTGAAATCAGGAATGTCGGTCGATCTTTCCTCTTCCGCGGTGATAATGCCGCGCTCGAACGCTTCTTTAGTGCTGATGCTGCGCCAACATTATAGCGAATGCGCAGCTGTGGCATATGCATTACGTGAAATCGTGCAATATTGGACGACTGCAAAAATGCATATGCGATCATGGAGTTCCTGTACACGCCACGAGACTTTCTCCAGCCTCGGCTATCGCTTATACACGTACACACGTATCGTAAATTTACTTATTCTCTTATGTAGCGCGTACATTTTTTTCTAGAGAGAATTTTCTGCTTCTTGTAATGTTTTTTTTTTTTTTTTTTTTTTGAAGAACATTTCTTGCAATTTCTGTCTATAAAATCGGTAACACATTACTAACACGTTATTCGCTTTTCTTTATGTTCGTTTTCGTTGTATCTGTAATGTGAATGAAATAAAAATATTTACCAAAAACAAAATAAATGAAAAGTTCATAACTTACGGCTGTAGAAATTTCGCCTTCTCTCTCTCAGTTATTTTTCAATAGTGAGTTATTTTCAAACTGAATTCTGTTTACACACCATGATTAAAAATTGTAATTGCTTATTTGATAGACGAATACGGATTATAGAATTATACGAGGAACTAACGACTGTGTAACTAATTATATCGACGGATAATATCAGAATGTCATATTACTTCAATGTCACACAATTATCTTGATTGGCAGATACATATGTCGGTTTCTCTCTTCTGAGAGAAACATGATGTCATTATTCAGACGATAAATGAAAGATCACAAATCCATCGGTACCTCCTCATGGCCGGCAAAAACATTTGCCGAGCATCAATCGCCAACGGTAAATCGTACTTGGAAACTCGCGATGCGTGTTACGTCGCATTGACATTATAACGAATCTTTTTTTTTATAAAATAAAAGATTATAAATAAAAGATGACGTATGCGGTGGCTTGATACATGCAATCGTATCTCTTTTATTCCATTGTGGGTTTAATACAAAAACCCATGCTTTGAAATAGCCGTATATATTCTTTTCTGATTTTAATTAGTATCGTTTGTATTTCCAGCTGGACAATGTTTAAACGCTTGTCAAAATCGAGGCGTCATAGCGCCGACGATGTCGCTCTCTCTTTGTCAAACTCCGCGACGGTGTCGCTGGACGAGCTGTCGGGGACTTCAATGCCGCGGGAAAACAATCAGGATCTGAACACCTCCGCTCTTTTAAAAATTGCCAGAACGAAGTACACACGGAGGAGTCACGGCGATGCCACGGTGGTGCAGACATTGCTCGAAACGAAACAAGACAACGAACAAGATGTCATCGAAGCTGATTATCAAATGGTCACGGCCGTGCCGGCCTTCATCATCGAGCACGATCCGGGAAAGCAACGAGGTAAATTACCGAGATGTAACAAATTATGCTATAATTACACTTGTATTATAGCAACTTATATTCAACTATGATTTCTTTCTAAATTCCGCTTTTAAAATAAATATGAACTTTCTAATACTTAACTCTTGTTGGATCTCCGCGACTGTATTGAAAAGTAGAATGTGTATTGCGTGCACAAAAGTGCGCAACCATAAAACGGTTGTAAACTGTTGTTTTGAACAATACGTGAACATCGTCTCTCATGCAGCGGGTCTAAATACAATATACTTTCAAACTGGACTCCACGCTCTGATGACTTTAATGTCCCTTGCTCGACAGCAGCAGAGCGACGCACAAAAACCATCGCCGCCGGTGTTGGCGAGACATTGCTGATCCTGCTTGTGTTTCGAATAACTGAGAACTACCGCTAATCCAGGAAAACACGGCATGAGTAAAATTTTTTTCTTCCTTGTTATAGAATTTAATAGAAAGTTTTATTTGTGTAAAACTTAACTTTCGAATCAAATTGCATGACTCGGCTAAGTTACACACTTCTCAAACTGAATAATTACATACGGACTGAGTAATTATATACATACGAACGCGTAAATATAAATTTGTTAACATCACTTTTTTCCGCAAATGAGCAACTAGTAGTTCAGCGAACCTAGTGTAAACTGCAGAAAGATATTTCGTGTATCTTCGATATTTGATTACGAAAACAAAGTGATCTACAAATAAGGTCGCTACAAGACACGATATATATCGCCTTTTGTTCGCGCATTGCGATCAAACGTGTACCGTATGTACACGTTTGATCGCAAAACACGTGTGCCCGATACTCGAGCAGCCTTTTAATCGTTTCTCGTTATGTAGAACCGATGTGTCGGCGGTGCCGGTCCGTTAACCGGGGTAACATCTCGAAAAAGTAGTCCCAAACTACGCGGAACCGCTGCTCCGAGCACGTATATGGTCGGCGACGAACAGTCGCAATTCTCGAGAACGACCATATGTCGAACGCGGGCGCGAGTATCGTGGTTTTTCGGTTTACGTATGTGATGGCATGTCACATTTCAATGTCTTACTCCCCTTCTACCAACTTTCATTCGTCTTTGCCGCGAATACGGATTCCGTTTTGTTCTGACATATGTATATATTGTCAGATAATTATTTATTTAATTAGTAACTTCTCGCTAATTTATATGTATACAAGCTGTCTTTAGCTTTTAAAATATTTTTTAGAAGAAATTTCTTTGAATAATTATTAATTAACGAAAGTTTTGAGATAAATCATTATAATAATAATCATGTGATATATTATTATTGCGTTCTGTAGTTTCAAGTCTCGGAATTTGGAGTCGCAGGATGGGCAAGAAGATCGACTCGTTTCGACGTACTAGATCTCGCGAAACTATTTATTCCACTGCGGAGAGATCCGACGACGTCAACTACGGCATTAGCAATAACAATAACAATAATATCAACAACAACGATAATAGTGCCAGCAACAACAATAACATCAACGTTCATCAAATGAACAAGATGCACGTCGACGAGAAGACGAACAGGAAATTACCGCCAGTTTGTCACCGTTCTCCGTCTCCCTTCAAATCGTTTTTCATTCGAATGGGTTCAACCGGTATGCTTAACTCCGCCAAGAACAACAGACGATCTCAAAATATCGAGGAAAGACCGTCGATTCCGGATAAGGAAAGTTTGTTCCGAAGTTGTAGCACCAGTCAACTGAACAGCAGTCCGACCTACGTGAAAGGTGACGATCCTTCGGAAGGTATTGATTTGCAGATAGCTGCGCGCAAAGACAAGACAATGTCCTGCGATGACCTGGCCGGACATCGAGGCAACGAACAAAGAGCCTTCGAATCTCACGCACGTGACTCTTCCGCTTCCACGTATTCACTGGGCAGCCCTTCGGTGAGCTTCAGTACTTGCGACCTCGGTCAAACGAAAGATGAGTCATTTATGAAGAAGAGCAACAGCTGCGACTTGAAAGAGGTCAAGAAGTCCAGTTTCCCGTATGCCTTTTTGAGATCTAAATTATCCGTGTTGCCGGAAGAACGTCACGGATCATTGATTTCTAAAGACGAGAGACTGTTCAAGACGGTTTCGGAGGAGCACTTCCCGACTCTGCAGATCGAGGATTCGTACATGAGCACCACAACTCTCGGACGGAAAAAATTGAGGCTCGGAAACGTTGGTCACAATGACGCACCGAGAAATCAAGAAAACGCCTCGCGACCAAATCGGGCTTCTTACGCAGAATTTCGCAGGAATTCTAGCAAATACGAAGCCGACAGATACAGCCTGAACGCCAGCCGTCTCGAGCGAATCGAAGCTGGTCTTCAGCAGGAAGACAGCACCGCGGGCTGCTACAGTCTGTTCGACAGTAGTCTGCTATCTCTTCGAGAGAACAACGATTTTCAGCACGGCGACGACGCTGCGCGGAACAAGCTGGACTTTGCTGGTAGAATCGAGTCCGGTATTACGGAAAATTGTAACGTGGATTTCGACGTGATGGCTATCAGAAATGACAGACGGAATTCTGTGTCAAGCTGCGAGCAGCGATTGTCGTCCCATTATGTGAGCTCAAACGAGTCCGGTTACGACAGTGACGGACCTCGTGGTGAATCTGTGGCGGCGTCGGAAAATGAAGGATTGAGTATAAAATGCAGTTCAGATACGAGCAGCGTGGTAGACTCAGAAGCGGAGAAACCTATCAGGAGCTCAACGCCCAGTGAGTGTCAAGATCAAGACGCTGGAAAAATCAGGCGAAATTCTAATATCGATGAGAATAGATCGGATACAAATACGATGTCGCAATTGAACATCGAGAGGATCGACGGTATCAGGTGGCATCGTAGTGGATCTGGAAGGATGCTTCCCAGCATTCACGGAACGTTCTTCGACGAGGACGCTATATCGCGACTGGAAGACACTCAGCTTCCAAATTGCGAAGACAGATTGAATCTTCTATCAAATACGATAAAGACGTTGGACGTCTCGCCTCATCGCATGAGACTGCAACAGGATAAAACCAGGTTTTTGAGTGACATCATTCAGCCATTAACGAGGGTTCGACGATGTTGTTTAATAGAATTACACAAAAGGAATCCCAAGGACAGTCTGGGGATTCGATTGGCGCAACAGAGATTAAAAGATCTACGGTATATTGTCGTGCAACTCGAAAGCGATGGCATTGCTCATAGGTGCGTAGACATAAATTACAAACAATTAAAAACAACTTGCATTTTAATGTATTTAGATAATCTTTGTATATATACAAAAATTTTAAATAAAGAAAAAATTAAAATAAAATTAAGATAATCTTTGTTGCACAGAATACTGTTATACAAAATATTTTATCTAGATTTTATTTTTTATTTTTTTTTTTCAAAAGATACGACTGCGTATTCTTGAAATGAAACTGAATAAAAAAAAATTCTTTATTATATTTCAATTCTTATCATTTTTCTCTTATCAATAGTAATAAAGAGATATCTCGCGAGTTAAAGATTAAAAATAATTGACAAAATATATATTTTAATTATTTTTGATTCAGGGACGGCAGATTGAGATTGGGAGATGAGATCGTCGAAGTAGAGGGAAAGGAATTAAAAACGTTGGAAAGTCTCGAGGAAGTCCAAGAGTTTTTGAGATCTTTTACTGGTAACACGGTAAGATTGACGACGGCTTACGAGGAAACAATGCCGCAAGTATACGAGAATTCGCCGGCGACGTTGCCCGGCGAGCATGAGTACTTGGAAAATGCGAAAAGTCTCTCCAGCATGTCGTTGACTGACACCGAGGCAAATCACGCTTCTTCCTCCATCGAGAAGAAGAAGACGACTGACAGCGGCGCGAACTCGCTTTATCCGAGAAAGAGACCGGACTTTCTGCCGCTCTCGTGCCTGTCTGAAAATCAAAAGAACACCAAAAGCAATCTGGAGCCCGCGACGGAATCGCAACATTACGTAACGAAACACATAGCTAGATTCGAGAAAGGTTACGGCAAACCTAGTCTGGGCTTCAGCGTTGTAGGTGGCAGGGATAGTCCCAGAGGTGATATGGGAATTTTCGTGAGAAGGATCTTCCCCGGCGGGCAAGCCGATATTTCTAGGTCGTTACTACAAGGTAAATCTCATTTCCGAAAATCGTTTGCCGTATAGTACATCATATTAAACTTTCTTTTTAGTTTTTAATTGGATTTGAGTCGCTCTTTTGTAACATGGTGCGGATATTAGCACGCGAGTTTACTTCGTAACTGAAAGAATGCCGAGTCGTTTTGATATTATCTTAGCGTGTATCGGCGTAATGTTAATTTTTTTTTTTTATCGATGCATCACACGTCGACACGGCTCACAAATATTTTTCGCTCGAAACCTATCAATCGGGCGATAAGGGAATGCGCATGACGACGCGTCGAACGTACGTTCACAACCGAGACGGCCTCACGTATTCACAGCGATCTTGCCAGACAGCTGTCGAATCTTTAATCCGACAGCTAACGCCGCATGCATATCTAAACAGTCATGGCGTGTTCCACCGTTTTTCTCCGAATTCTTTTTTTTTCTCTTCCTCTTGTCTCTTTCACCGTTTCTTTCTATCTTCCTTTCATCGGAGGACAACGAGATATCACCACGCCACTGTGCCATCGATGTTAACACGTCGTCTTCCGATATCTTAACGCGCGTATAAAGTTTAGAAATTTCTTCGGCACATATCGATCGAATAAGAGAATAACACGAAAAATATGGTTATCTAAATTTTCTGTTCGGTTCTCTTATTCATATTTATTATCACATTAGGGAAAAAAATGTGTGTTATCATCGTGACAAATTGCAAGCGGTCGCATACTATTCGCGTCGTAGACGCGCGGATAACCAGGAAGTTAGATGTATTTCGCATTCTCGTGTCTCGAATTTCAACCGAGCCCGCCGCTTTTTACGTCTTTCGCGGTTTTCTCGTCGCTCGCCTTTCCTTGCCGCATGCTTGAGTAACGAGTTGGAAGTTGATCGGCTTGCATAAGCGCAGGAGCGCAAACTACGTCCCGCAAAAACATCTTCGTTGACGAGGTCATTGGCAGAACTTTCCGGATCATCGCTTGGTCTCATTTAGATTAGTATTATCAGAGATCGAAAAGTTTACTGCGCATTGTTTACGAAAATTGCTGTAGAAATGATTTTTGATAATTCTGAATGAGAGAACTGTGTATTAAATTATTTTTTTCTCTCATACTTGCGTGTATATACATCATATGTATATGTTGCTTAATTATATTATAAAATAAATATTATTATGCATTTTTTAGGCGATGAAATCGTAAGTTTGAACGGTAAGATCTTGAAGGGACGCACGCATCAGGAAGTTATTGAATTGTTTAAGACGGTGAGAGAAGGTGTTGTTGAGCTACAAATTACAAGAAGGCACAGGTAAAACTGATAATATAAAATCATATGTTTTTTATAAAGCGCACATGAATGTGTTAACACATGACAAATTATAGTTTTTTTAAGTGACAATAATTTTATTTGCAGGTATTCTAAAAATACTCTGAAAAGCGCGCCGTACTGAAGAATACCAGAATATTGACATAAGAAAAAACCGCCCACCGGAAGTGCTCCTTAGATTTTAGATCTAATCAACTATTATTCACACACAGCAAACGGCATTTTAGGATTCTAGTCTATCAAAAGAAATCTATGTGACTTTCGACATTTCTCTCTTTCATAATTTATTCCGCGCGATCGTCGCAACTGCCTGCTAGATAACGTTTTTATTAGTATTAGTAATTAGTATTCAACACACAGATATATATCGTGTTATGTTGTTACAATTATCATTACCACGTTTTAAAGAGTAAGATATAAAATAAGATTTTATACAATAACGGTAAAAAAAAATATAGAATCCATTATTACGCATTAAAAAAATTATAGAGGACAATAAATAAAGGATATACTTCAAAAATACTGAAGTGGTATATATAGCATTATATTTTTTCTCTTAGATTATTATTATAATTAAATGTTATTAAATAAGTTTTTTATTCTTAGCGAATTTTTAAAATGTACATGACTATATACATGAAATTTGTATTTTACATAATTTGCATAATATTTTTTCTTCTTTTAACGATGACAATTTACTTCACGTGTCTATCATCAAAAGATCTGCACACGACTTAGCTTTTGGTACCCTGAAAATAAAATTGTTTGTAAGACTGTTTAAAAATAATTGTTATTGTTCAATTAAAGAGCAAATAGAAAAAAAACACTTACTGCAATTCACGATTTTTTACACGTCTACACAGATGCAAGGCAACCGGCCCGCTTTTAATATTGCGAAAAAGCTGTACGGCTTCACGATGCGTCAAGTCGTGGCAGACCTGGCCATTCACAGCCAAAATTTCATCTCCTGCGCGCAAACGGCCATCTTCAGCGGCCTGTCCACCAGGCAGTATCGACTTTATGAAGATACCTGTGTTACGAGTTAAATGAAATTAGACAACTTACAAAATATAATACAACGTACAACTTACAAAACAACGTATAACGTACAACTTACAAAATATAAAAATGCGTAAGATCGAAATCCGGTTTGAACGTTTCGTATCGTATAAGATAAATATATTTGAAATTACCGATGCTTCCTTTGGGGCTGTCTCTTCCTCCAACTATAGTGAATCCCAACGACTTTTTTCCGGTCCCTTTTTCAAAGAGCACCGTAAGGAACGTGGACACGGTACTCCTCGGTCTTCTGGGAAGAGTGCAGAATTTTGAGACATTTTGCGTGAACCCACTATCCATATTTGTCGCAAATTTCTCAGACTTGATAGATTCATCTTTCTTGTCTCGGATACACTTGGTATGATGCTTTCTGAAGTGCGATTTAGGTGAACTGGAGTCGACGATTACTCCGTGACCGTCTTCCATGCTGACATTCTCGTAATCCACGCTGCTTTCCGTTAACTTCTTCATTTGCTGGTCGACGTACCTCAGGACAACGATGTCAATGTCACCGGGTCCACTGCCGTTTCCTAAAATCTTTCTCGCCTCCGTCATACTCAAACCGCGTAATCTTCTCCCGTTGACGATCAGAATCTCGTCACCGATTCGCAGAGTACCTTCCTTATCGGCCAGTCCGTTAGGCACCACATGAGCAACCAGATAACCCGGACTGGATTCCGCGGTTTTCGCGATGAAAATTCCTAGACACTGATCCGCCGTCTCTTTGGCGAGCTTCACGACTATCGTTTCCGTGGTGTAAGCTCTACTTTTCACCGCCTGTAAACCGAAATCGCGTTGCTTCGGCTTGAACTCATCATCCACGATTTCTTTCTCTTTTTCTCGATTCACGTTACTTTCTTCGGGAACTCGACGATCTATTAACGTGTCGTTCGCGGCTTGGCAGAGACTTGAGAACTCCTCAATAACACTTGTCTCAGATATGTCCTTGGTCCTGTCATATATATCCAAACTGGCGAACAATCGTGAGGTCCTGTCGATGTCGACGGCGGATGAAAACGGTCTTCTAGGTGGCAGTTGAGGAGGCGAACCCAGACAAGACTCGTTGTGGCTGTTATTCAACGCTCCGGAAGCGCCGCTGCTGCATCTGTCGTCCAGAAGAGAGCTGGTGGCAGAGTCGTTGTCCAGGATGCCGGAATCGTTGTCATCCTGATCCTGATCTTCGTACAGCGGATTTGTTCGCAGTTCCTCAAGGCCAGGCAGCGTACCGTACGAAAAACTACGTAATCTTCGTCTTTCTCTGTCCTTGCAATCCTTTCTGTAGATCTTTGCGATCAGCCTGTTTGTCGAATTCTTCAAGTATCTGTCTTGCATTGCGCGAAATTTCGCCGCCAGACAACTAGATGGTGTGATGCTGTCAAATGCTGTCGAGTCTTTGCTGAAAGTTGTTTCATGCTTGGGCGTTTCTGTGTCGACCGCTACTTGATCTACAGATCGATCCGCGCGACGATTCGCCTCGAAAAATTCCTGAGCGGGTTTCTTCCACTGATAATCGTCATGCGCTGTGTCTTCTTGGATCGAATCCTCTTCTTTTGGCTGTTTCCGGCATGTCGAAGTGCGGAAACCTAAAAAGGAAAATCGCTCTTCTTGTTGTTTTTTGTGCGGTAATCTAGTCTGCGACTTGGCGCGTCTTTTTCTTTTTGAGTGGCTTTCTCTCTCTTCTATTATATCTTTTAGATCCGACTCGCACACCGATCGCCGAAATTCATTTCTGATCAATTCGTGATGTCTTAACTCGCACATCGAACGGAACTGGGCCTGTCCCTCATCGTCGTTATCGTTTTCATCTTCGTCGGACTCATGATCCTTGAAAAAGCTCAACCTGGTACTCTTCACACGATCCAGAAGAGGATTTCGCTTCTCGCACACTCTTCGCCGTTCTTCTTGAATTCGCTTCTTGTTTTTCTTGTTGGATGTTCTTTCGGTCGTTACTTGGGAAGTCTGCACGTTGTAACAGTTTATCTCGGATTCGGAACTCGAGGACTTCTTTCGAGTCCATCGCACCGGCGACATGTCTAAAAAATAAAATAACACAATTTTAACACACATCTAACATTGTATTAATATTTGTTGTTGTAGTGTAATTACTACATCACTTTTTATTATTAGTTTCAAAGAACATTTCACTATATAACTTTACAATATTTCTATATTTGTTTTATGTGCCTATTCTGTTTAAAAATCAATTTAAAATTACACCGTACGAGATTTAAGAAAATGTAGCAGCGTGAATATTCTCATTTTCGTTTGATCTGTTTAGCAAAGCCACAAGCGAGAATCTAACTGTGCTACTTCTAAATCGAAAGTGACTGTTTTTCAGTGCCATGTGCGATGATGCCGACAGAACTGACGAATCTCTGCGGCTTCCGTGAAACATGACATCATATCAATCCTAATGACACTCTACACAGGATATGTGTAAAACAGGATATGCGGCGCGTGAATAATGTGTGTACTAGAACTTATCACGTTTTAATTATGATATAAAGTAATTCAATTTATCTTTGTAGTTGCAATGTAAACTGTTTTTGACAAATTGCATAATCGAAAAGAGCCGAAAACAGCGAACGAGTGAATATATTAAACGTGTGTTATCGGCATGAAACGTGTAAACCGGATACTACAAAAATAGATCGAACAATTCTTGAGTAACGCTTTAACGTTCTAAATCATATCTGACGTCGAAAAAACCGCGAATATATTTTTTACTCTTCATAAGAATTCGCAGAAGCGAATTATTTCCTCCTTGTGGAATGTCAATTTTACATGCGCTGTGGTTAGAACATAATCATTGTTTATCAAAACAGAATAAATGTTTTCTTGCGTAATTTATTATTAAAAATTTAATATATGTATAAATACACATGTATAAATACAGTAAATAAAAAGCGAAATTCTCTAGTAAGTTCGTTTTTCTGATCAATTAGCAGTTACAATAATTAGCACGTCGTTTCATTGTGAATTGTCACGTTATCGCCGTCAAACTGCATTACAATCTGTAAGAGTCTTATACAGCCTTACAGAATGCTTGTCGTAGGTTATGCATAAGCTATGAATTGCGTCCTCGACAATGATCCTTTATATTACCGCGTATTCGCGTAGGTCGGCGTGTCAATTTGCCTCTATTCTAACTTTTCAGCCAGTCACTCAAGACTCAGCTTGACAGAACGTTGAGTCGTAATCCTTGCATTCAGAATGAAATGCCGATTCAAATTCTGCTACGTAT
This sequence comes from Pseudomyrmex concolor, assembly GCA_014839585.1. Lineage (NCBI taxonomy): Eukaryota > Metazoa > Arthropoda > Insecta > Hymenoptera > Formicidae > Pseudomyrmex > Pseudomyrmex concolor. The sequence goes on along the minus strand of QVOB01004879.1, from coordinate 17,857 downwards.
GTTAAAAACACAATGCGCGACATTACGAGATGACATTATTTTCGCAAAATTCAAAAGGCCAATTCTCGACAAACAAGAGCGCACAGAAAACATTACACAATAATGTCGCCACTATGCATCGTAATTTTTTTTTTTTTTTTCTAAGAAAAACTAGATGTTCAATTCTAGAATGAACACTAAGTGATTTACCTCTGCATCGGGATCTTGTACAAAAATGGTAAGATGCTTCATTGACGTCTTCATCGGCTCGAAGTGGACTTAAGCGCAAAAGTCTCGGTGCCTCGGCGTGGTTGCGAAACCAACGCATGTCTGTAAGAAATTAGAAAGTAGTCGATGCATGAGTTTTGTACACACGAAAGCCTTATCACACGCGAATTAATTCAAAACGAGAAAAAGTAACAAGCTCATGTTCTCTAATTGATTTCAATTTATTCGCTCTGTTTGATTCATTGAATGAAACACTGATAACTTTTCTTTTTCGTTCGAGAAACAACAAACACGCTATTTCGCTATGACATGTGTATGAGATATATGACATTTAATATCGACGCCGTGTATTTATTCAAACCAAGTAGTACAGACAAGCCAACATCATCGTCACTCATCGCAACGGTACTTCCATCACAAGGAGGACGCATCATCTATGCGCTGTTTCCGGGTTTTAGCATTACATGACACTGATATCATGCGTATTTCTTAATTTAAACATTTTTACAATCATCTATTTTCTGTCTTTTTTTAATAAAATAGAGAAGATATTTGTGCTCAGCATTATAAAAACGAACAAACTACGAACGAGACATGCTAATGTAACTAACAACTCGTAACAAGATTAACGTAACAAAATTTAATTTGTTCGCAATTATTTAAGTAAAGTGATGCGATTTAACATTATAAAAGTAGTTTGAATAAAAAAGATTCTCATGGATTCAGACGTAAAAATTTATTCTACGATTCTTCCACAGATATGTTATGTTAATATTTCATATTTAACAATTAGGTAAATTGCAACACACGTTACGCAAGACGCTAATGCACGAATGATAATAATTATAAGTGGCGTAACCGAGTGACTACGAGAATAGTGACAAGAAAGAAGAAGAAAAATTAGAGAGAAGGGAGAAGACACGCACTTTCTCCGATGCAAAATATGTGTGCCGTCACCTTCTTAACTCTTCCCGAAGGCTACACCTCACGATTTTCACTTTTCGTAGATTCAGTTTGCGCGTGCGCGCGCGCGCGCACACACACACATATACAGTCAAACTTAATTAAGTTTGCAATCAAGAGCAAGATGCGATAAGATTACACGTCTCTAGGCCTTGGGCAACTGATGAATTTAAACATTTAGACACACACGTTGAGCAAGACGTTTAAATTTTTAAAAACATTCAAACAGTTTCTACTTGGTCGCTGTGTCAAATGTAAATGTACTTGTAATTGTATGCGGCGAATCCGCTTAGCTTTTGATCGAAGTGTCTCTACTTGATTGCGCTATGCATGCTGTGAGCTTTACGATAAACGCTGCAGAAATTCCGCGGTTGTTAAAGGCTCGAAGAATGTAGGAGCTAAACGTCCAGTTATCCGAGCATAGATTTATCGTTCTACTTTCGTGGCTGCCGATCTGTTCCGACTACGGAGCTGCTGCTGGCGGAGCTCGACTTTGCCTCGTCGGTTAGTTTGGCCTCCGTTGTAGCTTCAGATTGTAAATCTTCGAGATGCGGCGAGACGCGGCTGTTATTGTCGCACGATATACTCGCGTGACATGCGCAAGAAACTAATTTACCCCGAGTACATAGTGAGACAAGAAAAAGAGGATTCATAAAATTCTTCGCTCCTAGCGTCAATACGCTTTGCGATAAAGTTTTCGTTTTTTTTTTCCGTTTGTATAATCAACATGATTTGTAAACGATTGCTTGAGATAGTTATATATTAATAACTGAATATTATATATCTCACAATTGAAATGTATCTTTTGTATTAAAAAAGTGCAAACGCATTATTTGAGTCCGCGTTCCACTTGCGGTTCACTCGATAAACGTTCCCTTTCTAATTACAAGCAATTCAGTTGCAAAATACTGTCGGACACGTCTCGCAACAAACAGTAAAAACAAAATACTTGCGGCGTTTCACCTTAAAAGTTGTACCTTTGTAGTAATTGCGCAATTAGGCGCACGAAGAACGGTAACACACTCACGCAAAATTATGTTCAAGCGGCAGGTGTCGATCACAGCTACTGTTTTACGAGAGAAACATTCGTCATGCTAAATATTCGAGTTATGTAGTAAGAAGAGACAGTAAGTCAATGTATAAAAAAAAAAAAAAAAATCATAAAGCGCGCAGTAAAATATCAAGAAAAAAAATGAAGTTGTAGGTTTATTCGATAAATGTTTGCCATTCGATGAGAAGTGACACGTGTACGTTACTGAACTGAAAATTACGATTTGAAGCAAAGTGTGATGCGTACGTAAAACTCGACGTGCCCCGGATGCTCGTAAAATATTCTCCGCCTCGTGGCTACCGAGTCGTAACTCGCTCCGCTTCCTAGGTATTGTTATCGTGTACCAGAAGGATTCTGGAATCTACGTCCATTATTCTACGAACGATCCGATGCAAGTTATTCACGATGCAAAATCTTCGGAATATGATTGAATAGACCGACGAGTATGATTACAACGTTATAAGTGCCCTCACTTCCGAGTCAGACATTTTCTCAGATGCTGCGTAGATAGTTCGTGCATTCTGAAGCTGTTGATAAATTTCCTTCGTCTCTGAGAATAATGGGTCGTTATAATTTTTTTTGAACACAATAATGTTTGTCGCTTTTATATCATTTGTTTATATAAACGTTTCTAAAAAATATAATACAAACTTTTGTCGTACGAAAGACAACAAACAGTTTCTGATAAAAGATAATATTAATATGGTTGTAAAGTCTTCATGTAGCTTTGCAGGTTTAGCAATAGCACAATATGTAAAGAACAAACGCATGCTCTCTCTTTATCTATCTATCTTTCTTTCTCTATCTGAACTGATAAGTATTAAGGAACGTGTGTACAGGAGCCTATACCCCTGTAATTTAAAGAATTAGGTAGCGATAAAAAATGTTCGGGACCGGTTCGGCATAACGTTACCTTGATGGCTCAGTTTAACCGACAACATCGTGAAGAGAGAAAGAGAGAGAGGAATTTTACGTTCAGACTTCTTTAATGATGTTCTACAGCAAGATAAAAATTAACCGATACGTTTTATTATTAGAAATACATATTCATCCTGACGTAAAAGATATATTCGGATATGTTTAATGCGCCAATGTATCGGTGTGTGTGCGTGTGCAACTATATAAAACATTCTTCTATGCAGTTTTTGTGCAGTACAATTTTAACACTTGATTTTATACAACGTAGAATAAAACACTCAAACAATTGAGCTAATAAAATGTGCATAATGAAGTTAAAATTGAAATATTTTATTATTATAAAAAACAGACATAAATAGATATACATATAAAATATCAAGTTATTTTATCCCACAGTAAAATAAAACGCTTAAGTCCAATTTTCTGTCTGTGATTCAGGCCACTTGTATAATGATCGGCATAATTAATCTCCGGAGAGAACTTTTGAATGGTAACTCTCTCGCTGTGTAAGCGGCTCTGGAGAGAACCTTGTGTCCACTAGGAGCGTTCTATCAAGGCCGCGGGGCGAGGTAGTCCTTTTATTTTCTGGCCATTTGACGAGAGCGACATGCCGAGCATTCCTCGCTGGAATAGCCGTGTAACTATGCCCTCGGCATTGCGCTCGCCTGTGCGCCCGAGCGCGCTATCGTGTGCACGCTGATGTGCCGGCCAAACGGCGTGTATTCGCACATCGTGCGCGCACTCGAAGGTTTGTACTACACGCTTTACGTGATAGTGTAGGTATGCATGTATGACTAGATATATTCCTACACGTGCATATATAAATAAGACACGCGACACACGCGCGGCGCAAAGGACAGAGCTCCAAGGCCGATTACTGGCCAACCCTTCCTCCGCCATTACTTGAAGAACTTGCCGGGACGAAAAGAGAAAGAAAGAGACAATATGCGCGCGCCGGAGAAATCGACGATGTACGTCCTTTCCCAGATGTTTTTGGAATAATAATTAAGTCTATTTAAGTGTTTCTGATTTGTGTATTTACCATATTTTCTGCAAAGTCAATTTGTCCAGTTTGTTTTCACATCTGCGATCACTCTCTGATCGTGAATTATAGTATTTATGCGGAGAAGTAGTTTTATCTTTTTGGTTTACTTTACGTGAGTGATTATTGTATACTCAAGAAATTTGTGAGAACTCTTTCTCTCTCTCTCTCTCTCTGTGCACGTGCTTTTATAAATATACTAATACTTTTATTATTTATGTCATTTTAATATCATCAATAACAAACAATAAAAAATTCTCCAAAGAAATTATTTTCTCCATTCACTAAAAAGTTTTGCGCACATGAATAGCCTATATCAAAGAACCATAATCATATCATTTTTGCATCATCTCGAATACATCCTGACACAGCTTTTGTCGCGGGTCAGGACCGGAAGTGGGATACGTGCGTGAACAATTAGCCGACGGGCCGCAATTAATCACGGCCGCTCGTTGAATCCGACCTAACTGCCACGGTGCACATACAATCCGACTCCGGCAGTTTTGCTCCGGCGACTCCCTTTAGCCGCGCGCTCGACTTTCCGGTTTAACCGCTCCTTCTTCTAATCGCTTCTCTTCCTGTCGCTCGATCCTTTCGTCCTTGGTCTACCCTGAACACCTGGAGAATAGCCACCAGCAAGATGTATCTCGAATCATTTTATTTCGTGACAAATCTATTTCGTCGATAAGAATTGAACTATGGTTAAAATTAATATGAAAAGATGAAAAGAGGTCGACCGAGAGAGCTTTTGTCTCTGATTGGGATAAATATCCAATAGTAGAATATTAAAATAAAATAATTTTTCTTTTTCTCTTTTTCTTTAAATTTAAAAAATATAAATTCAGCATAACAATATGTTGTCTTGCTTTCTCGCCGAAGCTAGCATCGTCAATGATGCGAAGCGACTCGGTCTCATTCGTGTTCGACTACAAATTGCGGACGCGTGTTGTTGACAACACAGAATATCCAATGAGTATTTTCCGATGCCGCGACGCGTCGCTGACACTGAATTTAACCGGGGCGAATGTCCGCTATAGACGATGGGGAATGACCATGCACGCAGGTACGCGCTGATAGAGATTTAGGTCGCACGCGAGCAGGGACGAGGTCCATGAAAGCTCCGCTTGTTACCGGGTTAAACCCCACTCTGACTTGTGCACATGCCATGCTATCTATGCGATGCTATGCAGTTTAGACTGTTTGGTCGTGTCCTGTGACGGTGCATGTTCCGTGAAACGCGCACAAACCACTACATTTGGCTCAAAGCGGATATTTAAAGCGTCAAAAGACACTCGCGCGAAAATCCGCTTATTATTGCGGAATGCGGCCGATGACAAAACGAGCTGATGACAAATTTAAAGTTCCCAGTGGATCATCGGGATATATATATACATATATATACATATATATATATACATATGTACGTGTTCTCGAGCTTCTCGATTACGCAACTGTGCACATCACACGAAATTCACGCGTGATAGGACACGCGTTGAGACACGGGCGTTCGTCGGTGATGACGGCTTTCTCGGCCATCTGTTCGAGACTCGACTCTTGATCTCGCGCCGGATCACTATCGGAGTGTAAGAGGAATGTCGTGTGCGTACCGTAACGCAAACCCTGTGCGAGTCGCGGTGAAGCACAGGGATATGTGGAGACCAAAGAGCGTTCTACCGTGACGCACTTTAGATCGAGATCGAATCGTATGATACGGTCCGGTTCGGTGTTCAGTTAAATAGCATTTTTACTTGACGATTTATTCCTATCTCGGCTTTGTCTCGTCACGTTTCTCTCGAACGTGACATTTTAGTAAACTTAACTTAACTTTTCAAGAGCGGCCCAGCAATGTAATCCTGCGATGTCTCAATGTGAAAGATTCACACTTCGCGTTTTGTATTTTACCGATTTTTTTCCTGATCGGCGACCTTCCCGAGTTATTACGTTAAAATAAAATTTCTTTTACAAAGAACACTTGATTGTTCTTTTCCTGTCGGATATGGAAAATTATCTGATGCATCTAAAAAAACCGTGTATATGTATACGCAACTTATACTATACGTTTGTTACGGCTGCTTACGCGCGTTTAAGAAAAAAAAGAAAAGATAATATCGTTCAAGTAGCACATCGAGTGAAAGTTTCGAACGTAACTCTACCAATACCTGTTTTACATTCCAGATAATTAATGTCGGTCCGCATGTGTAACATTTTGCGTTCTAGGGAAGGGGAGATACTTTTACATTGACTTGTTTAGTATTTTATCCTATATAAGATCTATGTAATATTTACACACGCAAAAGAAAGAACACGTGCTTTGAAATTGTATGCTACACAGAAAAAAACCACAAGGTCTCTGTTAAATTTATTTTGCATAATACGCATGAATATTATAAAGATTTACTCACGTAAATGACGTGTAATTAATTTATACTTAGTGTCATATCGAATGCTTTTAACACAGATGTGTTTTGACTTTCACGCGTAATTTTATTCAAGAGATAAATTGTCGGGCAATTAGTTGACAAAGTTTAAATTACTCTTTATTATCGTAAGAGCACTTTCTGCGCTAAGAAAGTGTTCGGTCATCCGTGTTAAAATCCTATTAAATTACATCTTTTTCAATGGACATCGCATTATTACTTTCGCTCGAAAACTTTTCCTCGTTTTATGGAGCGTTTCAATTTAAAACTCACTGCACAAGCAGTGTGTAGCCGCGCACTTAAACTTGCTTAAAGCAATAATTACAATTCAGTAAACACATTCTGATTGTATAAAGCTGTGCTATATATATACGTATGTATAACTTGTAAGTTTATGCGAAAGAAAACTTATCTTAGAAAATCTCTCGGCGAGGCATAGCATTGTGGAATAAATAAATCGTAGATCATTTTATATGTTCAGCGAAATGATTTGGTAAATTAATCATTGTATGTTATTGTGGAAAGTGTAGATTAAAATAAATAATACAATTTTGCGAATGTTTTTTAAATCACTAAGAAAAAAAGATGTGATCTCTGGAAAATGTGACTCGAGTGAAATAATAATCGTCTCGATACATGAGATTATCATCCGTTTGTGCAATTTTAACAAGTGACTTTTCAAGTTTTCATATCTTTCTCGTGTTTACAGATGAATCAGTATATTTTATCAGAAATGTCACAACGATCAGGATTGGATTCATCGTTATCAAATTGTTAGATCTATTTTTTTTTTTTTTTTTATTTAAAATCACTCGCATTTATCTGAAAGGCGCATGTATTTGTTTCGATGAAAATGAGGATGATAAAAATACCGTTCGCTCGTTAAATACCGACTATTACTGAATTATTAGTGCCATACAAAAAAATTACATGTAGGTTGAACACAAAACTTTGACTTGCACGGTTAAGAACAGTGTGTTTATCGACGTCGTGGTTTACGAGACGTCGTTAAAAACGCTGTCGAAATCCACTTCCTGGTAACAAGAAAATCTGCGCAAACCTTCTGCTCGTTTTGCGATATATATATATTGTCAGAGTAAGTTAAATAAGATAGAAAAAAAGAGTACAAAACAAATAATGCATTTTTTAAAAATATAACAAACATCTGCAAAATATTCTCAAACAAAAAAATTTAGTGTTAATAAATTCGTCACGAAACTTTTCATTACGGAAACATTTACGTACGTGTACAAATTAATAATTGACGTAAATTTAAAGATTAATATTATTTTAATAAAAAACCGCGTTCACATATATTATTATGCAAATACAGATGGTCACGAGTTTACATTTGCAATTAACATATATCATTTCGTATTCAAACATGTTTTCCTTGACAAAGATGTCAAAAGAACTAGAATTTTCAAAATGTTGATATTTTAAAAGAAGAAAGTATAATTTATTATATTATTGAAAATAAGCAAATGATTTGCTCTTTAAATGCGACTCAAAAAGAGAATTCAAAGTTTAATTTTTTAAATACAGATTTTATACTTGCACACAAAGAATCTTATAATTTCGCGTTTAAATATTAAGATTAAAGTTACGTAACACTAAAACAAACGCGTAAAAGTGAGTTTAAATTCGTTCTCGGCGATCAACCGAAGAACATTGCTGCGTGCATTTTCTCGTTGTTCCCTATAAACAGTTCAGCAAAAAAAATTTATATTGTAAACTATAAAACATGTCGCAAGAAATACCTTAGCGCAAGTCGTACTCGCCAAGCATTTCCATGTTCAACAGAACCGTATAATTTAAAATCCGTTAACCAAATCGTATATTCTTAAACCGAACAACTGCACAGGTGCGTTATCCGTTTCACTTAACTACTTGGCCGCCACTTGACGCAGCAGATACCGACAGCACAGAGTAAATGCGTTCTCGAAAAAAATAGTCGAACGCACACACACACACACGCACGCACGCACGCACGCACGCACGCACGCACGCACTTATACATGTATCCTGAATTCTTACGGCACGGAACTGCATTCGGATAACCGTGATAATTCGTCGTTTCACATCGTTAAGACCTGAGTTCGGGTCCGCTCGCAGCCACGAGATCTCGGTTAATTATGAATAATATAATTAGACGGGATTCTCTCACATGGTTTATAGTTTCTCTTTTGTGGGATCGACGATGAGACAGAAAGAGCGAACAGCCGGCGAAACACGACGATTCACTCCGACGCGGCTGCGACCACGAGCGGTATGATTGAAATAATAGCTCGTGTGAAATTTAGAATCACGCCGGAGACGAGAACATGTAATCGTGATGTAATTCTCTTAAGTGTGTGTTACCTTACTGTACTTATTATTCAATCAGTACAGTTTTGCGTAAATGTCATTGTTTCATTGCTTCTTCTTATTTTTTTTCTTTGCTATTTTCCACAATAAACTAAAGCACATCTCATGTAAAATCAACTTTATTAGTGTTTCTTTAACACTCTTCTTTGCTTTTCTATCAAATCAAACGTGTCGAATTTTATATTGTAAACATCATCACTTACGAGCCAACCATATGTGTTATCATATTCGTGAGAATACATTTCTTTTTAATAAGATGAGTAAACATGTGCATAAATTAAAATAATTTTATAAAATTGCAAATTTAAAATAATATACATTGATGAATTTAGTTTAGATAATATAAACCTTTTGTTTGAATATAAAAATCTGTTTCATGACAAATTTAAATAAAACGCGCTGCCGTTTTTGTTTTCAAATTTAATATCACAAAGTAGAGGACTCATGTTTGAAGTCAAGTCGAAATTCAGCAGCAATGTTTGGAAACTTTCTTTTGAACATAGCAATCAGCAATAACAATTCTTTTCCAATTCGTGTGCGTGTGTAGAATTACATTTAATGTTGCTTTTAAATCACGCACACATCATTATAAAAAAAACTTTTTAAATATCGATCGTATTTCATCGCATTAATCTTAAAGATTCGCAAATTGCATATAAAGTCGCAACAAAAAAACTAAACAATAAATTCTTGCGTCAAAGAGTAATAATAATTGTATGACATTCTTTCGTCAGTCTCACCTGATAGTCAATCTACTGAAAAGATCTATTCAGTGAAGAATTTGCTGAATCATCTTCATCAGTTTCTGCTTCTGGCAAACATTTCGTTTTTTTAAAAAAACACAATAATGCGATATCTATTGCCGTATGATTTTTTTAATACGAGCACTTATCACGAAAATTGAGCGCTATAACGATAACAAGTGCCAGATAGATCCCGTCCAACCAAGCGATCACGAAGAACTGAACTCAGAATTGTCTGTTCGTCCGTTCGCCGACGGTTCTCATTGGCAGAACCGTGACAAGACGAATTGGCACCTTTGGCTAAAATATTTATATACATATATATATATTTTACAATTACAATTAGTATTTCTTATGCATATCAGAAGGATTGCAGTTTATTTTAAAATTTTTCTTAGTTTTCTGTAACTCGCAATAATTTCGTATTTTAATGAGAGAGAAATGCATCTAATAATTACAAAATATATTGATACCTATATATTTGATATTAAATATCTGGAAAAACATTCTTTATATGTGGACAAATTCTACATGTAGTTATGTATATAATTACATAATGTATATAATCACATATGAATTTCAGACGGTCTCATATATGATTGTATTTAATTATATATAATATATCGTCAAATATAAAATTTTTTCATATGTAAAGAATTTTTTTTCTGAGTTATTTAGAAAATTGATTATTAAAACATTAAATTTAGTTGCACAACTAAATGCTGTATAAAGTGCTAAATAAATGAAAAACTAATTGTAATTGTACATCTAATATAAATATAAGAATGCTTAATATATTTTATTTCCTAAAAGGAAAGCAGCCTGAATAAGAGCACACACTATCGGCGTGAAGAATAATCGACTTTCAAAAGATCGAAAAAATAATCGATCTCTAACGAAAGAAAAGACATGTATGTCGATTAATCGATCGAAAATTGACCGTTCCCACTTTTGCATAACGCACAACTCCAGACCAGACAACTGACAGCCGGAGCTAATACTTGACTAGACTGGAGCTGACCGCAGCTAACCGGAGTAATCTCCGAGTGGCTGAGTGGGTTTAAGTATTTCAGTCGCAATCTCGCGACATACAGTGCTGATTTTCGGATACACACGCTTGTGTATATCGCGTTTTATCGCGTGCGATCTGTTTGCACGGTTGGAATAATCGAGAAATCAGTGTGAGTTTTCTTTTTGGTTAGGAAACGCCGAAAACGCGATACCGCTACGTGTACTGCACAAGTCATAAATATATATTCGAGCTTTTATTCGCATCACTTTAATTTGTATTGCGCATATTCATATACGGTTTTATTTCAAGATACATTATGAATATATTATACTCTTTAATGTATATATCTATATAATTTATTTTGTATATTTGTGTTCATGTGTGTTTTACAAATATATTTGTTGTGTAAATACATGACATTATTTTGGAATAATATCGATAACATTGTTTTAAGTGATGTATTAATTTTGCATTCTTGTCTAATTGTAATGCTTAAATGCATGCTAAATGTATAATATTTATTTTCAGGTTGAAACATGGTAGTGCTTAGCAATTTTATGCCACCACAAGAAGGCATTCGCCATGAAGAACCAAATACTACGGTTTATATCAATGGCAGGGAAGTTGGGAAGGGCACATTCTATATCACAGAAAGGTAACAAATAAATTCCAAATGGTTTTATATAAGTATGTACATTAATACATAAAAAAACAACATGTGGAATTCTATCAGAAAATTCTCTAAAGTTGAAGTACTATAAATTAAGAAGTGTAACTAGTTGTATGCCATCTAATTATATAATTTTGTGTTGTAGTTTGCTTTCTTGGGTGGACATTGACACGCAACGAGGATTTTCACTTGAATATCTCCATATTTCACTACACGCAATTTCACGAGATGAACAAGTTCATCCAAGACAGTGTCAAAAGATTTTAGACTTGAGTACAATAATAACAAATTTTTTATATACTAAAAATTGAATTACATTTATCTTTGGGCAGATATGGCGTTACCTTTATCATCTGAAAACAGTTCAGAAAATGAAGATGATGACGGTGATACTGCTATAACGGAAATGCAATTTGCACCAGACAACACAAATAACTTAGATTTAATGTTTCAAGCGATGAACACATGCCAAGCACTTCATCCCGACCCACAGGATAGCTTCTCAGATGGTAATTGAATAAAATAACATTAATTTTGTAACAAGATTTAATAAAATTTAAATATTTTTGTAATTAAAGAGGATATTTACGAAGACGCTGAGGAAGAATATGAGGGTGAATATGATGAAGAAGTAGGAGCTGGTGACGCTCCTTGTATCCTGCAGACAGGTATTTAATTCTTGTAAATATAATCCTTGAAAAATTACGTTATTTTTACATTTAAACAGTTTTTTATCATATGGCCTTCAACTCATTGCATATGACTCATGAGATATCTTATGTTTAACAAATTTAGTTAACTCAATTTTCAAAACAAGTTGAGATATTTTATTTTTGTACTTTGATATAATCACATATTAACACTTCTCAGTGAACTTAAAGTAATTCTCGGTTTGATTGTGTCTATAACAAAAAAATCACAAAACAAATATGTAAAATTCGTATAAAGAACTTATTTTTCTCACAATGACTTTCTTGATCCTATCGTTTTTATTTTAGATTTTAAATTTACGCATACACAAGGAGCAACATTATATTTTTAAAAGTTTGTATAAAGAAGTTTTTGTATTTCTTATTATTAGAACAAATAGGGACCAATCATACAGAAGCGGAGGCAGAAGAAGCTATGGACGTTGAAGCGGGTCAATTCGAAGATGCGGAGGAAGATCTGTAAGAGACGACGAATAGACACAGACATGCATTTAGTGTTAATTTATACTATCAATTTCGTATATGTATTTCGGTAGGTACGTGACATTGTTATTGCAAAACTTACGGCCAAGCTATCAAACGTTAAAGCACTCCTAAACATTTATTTATATTCATTTTGTACATGATGATAATTTCCTAGATAAAAATAAATAATTATACATGAACAGAGTGTTGAATGTTTTATTTATTTTGTCTTTCCAATAGAAATTGTAAAAGTATTCAATTACAAATGTAATTTATATATAATTGTTTTTCAACGAGATTGAGATTATTCTCTGTTTATAATGACTGCTACGTCGCATTTTTTAAAAGTCGGAGATGTTTTACGTATACAGTAATTTGGTTACATAGCGTGCGACAAACTGACTGCTTGACAATGGACAAAACTTGCTTGGCAATCAACATGTTATACGATATCATATTTTAAAAAAATTTATATGCAGAAATATTAATTCATATAGTCTATCACAACATGTCTTTTGTTGAAGATTAAAATAATCATGAACTAGAAATTTGTAAGATATTCTAATAATATTCACACACAAATTATCGTTACTATAATAAATGATACAATGTCGTTTGGTTTCTCATAGTATGATAAGTACACCATAGTTCAAAGTATCGGCAGTGTATTGAGTCAAAATCGATCGATTTTAATCATATTTATGAATGTTTTGGCCAGAAAAATAAATTTTATACGTCTACATCGGAAAAGTGCGCTTGCTATGCGAGTCCCGCGACTAAAAATCAGTCTCATCAACTCCTGTTAACTTAACCAGCCGATTCATTGAAATTGATCAATTGATTGTTTTTTAAGAATTGATCAATCACAGTTGATCACAATTGGCAAGTTAAATATTGGTAAGACCGATCTAAATTCTTTGATTCATTTAAATGCACTTACTCGCATGTCCTCTGTACATATAATACAACAATTAAAATTCTGACGCAACGTACCACAATATACGTTCTCAAAAAAGTTTAGTGATACATCATAACAAAAAGAGCGATGGAGCTTTTTGCAAATAAGTCCGAAATTTCACTTCAGACCCACTCCATTTCTCAACAGAGTATTTTTCATTTTAAACAATAATATTCAATTGCTAATCGACTTTATCGAATTTTCTTCGGACCGAAGATGAGATCAGCATCCGGTGCGCCTTTAGGATGATTATATTTTTGTCGCCGTTCTCTGTTTAGATTTACAGTGACTGGTCGCGTACTTTGGTTCATGGTTTCTTGATAATCTTCTTCTTCTTGTCTCTCGGTAATATTCAATGTCAGTCTCTTGACACGTTCTTTCTCCTCTTTTTGTTCCTGTTCGCGATTTCTAAGATTCATGGCCAGCTCGGACGACACCGGTACTGCCAGATTCTTATATTGTTGCTTGTTACCCTTTCTTAACATCAATACGAAATCTACCGTGCTATTGTCGCTCGGTCGTTCTTGCAGTTGTTCGTACGTCTTCTTTGTACTTTTCACGTGCAATGGAACGGAGATGTCGACCTGTTGCGGTTTCACCGAATCCCGCATGCGGTCTTGTATATTATCAGACACCATTTTGTCCAATGCTGAGAGAAAATCGTCGTCTTCCGGGCAGCTCAAACGTCGCGGCTTGGATGGTAAGGCTGCGTTTAGTTCTTCGTTCACATCGATGATTACTTCAGTACCACCTTCCGCGGACAAACTCTGTGACCGATCGCCTTGAGTATTTTCTTGAGTACCCATGGTATCATCTCGCTCCGCGTCAGCTGTCCATTCCTCCTCCGACTGTGCCTCCGAACAATCTTCTGGTTCTTCAAAATGCAGATCGGCTATGCCTTTCGCATCTCCGCTACCGTTTCCAGTTACTGCCGCTTCTTCATCACCCTCCATGATGACACTCATGTCGTTCTCGTTTTCGGTGTCGTCAACGGCATAATCCAAGCCGGGATACAAAACATTCCGCAACTCTTCTATGGCGCATTGCGCCTCTTTGTAGCTCTGGAATAGTTGCATCTTAGGACGCAACATTGTCAATGTGTCTCGATACATATAATCTATGTCAAAAGGAAATGGATTTTCAGGTGTCCAGAACGAATCCGTGTACTTAAACCAGAAGTAACTCTGGAAGAACACTAGGAAATAATCGAGCTTCTTTTTACTGGAGCCACCACTGAAATATTGACCACATGTTTCCAACAGAGTGCACACTAAGCGTATACGAAATAGGTGATCAGGTGGATCGAGCGCGCTCGGCATGGAATGGTCCATGGTGACTCCAAAAGTGATTAAAAGATATAACGTTCGGAATATGTCACCGCTCTCGACCATTCGGTAATTATAGAGCTCGCCCAAATATTTAACCATAGCGATGCGTCGTTGGTTAAACTTGGGCAAATTGATCTCCATGCATAGTCGAATGTCTTCGAGTACGCCATCAACCACTTGAGGCCCTATGGTCTCGTAATGGGCCACCAAGCCAGCTAGTAAGCTTCCCATGCAGCGAATATTGGGATACTTTACGTTGTAGGCAGCAGTGAGGCATTTTATGGCGTATGATGACACGCTTTCGTCCTCCCAGTCGAGTTTGCGCATCAACTTGAGCACCTTGTCGGTATTCGTTTTAGAAAGGTCTTGATACAACAGTTTCCTGATGAATTCGTGCATTGGCGGTCTATCTTTTTTCGCAACGCCGATAGTCGATTCGGGTGGATTCACGAAGTAATAAGCGTTCTCGATGATAGTAACGTAGCGCGAGTCGAGCGCGGTGACCGCTTTTTTGCGCATCATTTGCTCTAGATAGACTTTGGTTCTCTGATGCGAATCCGGCGAACAAAACAGATATCGGCCGCAGATTTCTAGCAAGTTGCAGGTCATTTCGATGTGATGATGAGTAAAATCTTGTAGCAGCACTTTGAGGCAATAGAGCGCTTCTATTTTTGAATATAGCTTAAACTTGACAAGTTCGCCAATATAGCGAACGACTTTAATTTTCGACTCAATATTGATCTGATCTTTCTTGCGTACGTGATACTTGAAGTCTTGCTTTAGCATCTGGCACAGATCGTTACCAATCTCGGGCATCACCGGATAAAGAATGGCTGCTAAACGAGAATAGAAAGGTAACAAATCTTGACGGATCCTGGAGACGCCAAAAAGTGCTTTCACTAACTTCTTCTTATTGTACTTCGTGTTGAGATTCATCAAGAAATTGATTGCAGCGTTGTCGATCATTCCGCGATTCACACAGTTCGGCAATTGTGTCAGAAAAGCATCGAGCATTATTTTATTACTTGTGTTAGTTACCTGCGGCTCTTCTACCTCTGGTTCCAGTTCTTCAACTTTCTCAGTCTCTTCCAGTTCATCCATTAAAATAATCTCTTCGTCGAGAGCGTCTTCTGTTAAGGGAGTGTCCTTGAATGTGTCTTTTGTAGTTTCTTTCAAATACGATCCTGGTAGAAAAACCCTCAAGTCTGGAAAATCTTCATAGAAGAGTCTTGTCTCTTCGTCACCCCACATATCCTCCAACAAACTGTTGTCCTCTCCTTCATTAATCATCTTCAGTGACTCTTCCGCTTCTGCCTTTGTCTCATTATCTACTGGAAGCTCGGGCATTGGTTCATCCAATGTGTCGGAAAAGCTTTGCACGCTGCTCAGCAAACGCTCGTAAGACACTTGAAGAGCTTCCAGTTTTTCTTTCCTCTCCGAACTCAATTCACCTCTAGTTTGCAATATTTTGCGATTTTGTTTTTCAAATGCTTGCAATTCTTTATGTTCTTTAAGCATATGCTTGCATAAGGAGTTGTAGTATTCTCTCAGCAATAGTCTGACATTTTGTTGCTTGTCTGGCGACAATAGCTTGCTCTTGGGAATCGAAACATTCAGTTTTTCTGACAATTCTCGTACTTTTCTGGGCACAAGACCGGCATAGTCTTCACCGCAGTGTCGGCAAAAGCTCAATATTATGCTGGCATTGTTGTGCTCCTCTTTATCCATATTGATTAATACTGTCAATATCGAGCCAAGCAGTGGCAAACCTTGCTTGTGTGTAAATATCCCTGCATTCACCAATTCCGCATAAAATCGAAGATCAACTCGCAATTTACTGGGATTTGCAATTTTGTCACCAATCTTAAAAGACAATATTCTTTGCCAATTTTCAAAGAAATGAGTGGAAAATTCAACATATGTCTGATGGAGAAAACTGCATACTCGAATGGCAGGCCCAACATCGGTCATTTTTATTTTGGCATCTACTAGAGCAGAAGCAACTTCACTTATGTATTTGGTTAAGTTTAAATTTGTCATGTCTTTTAGAACAGTATCGAGTTGAGTTACGCTGAAGTTCTTTAGCTTTTTAACAAAAGTAGTGTTTCTTTTGAGACTTGAATCAAGTTTGCTGAATGACGCTTCTGGAGGTCTTGTAGGATTTAAATTAGCTGCACGAATTTCTTCCTTTGTTTTGATCCTTTGTTCTGTTTCTCGTACATATTCCATCAAATATTGCTTGTCTTCTTCTGAAACGGTATTTGGATCTTCAACACTCTCCACTTTCTCAGCTATTGCTGCTTCATTTGTAATCTCAGACATTGTGAAATGATCTGCAATGTAACAAGATCACGTATCGTTTATGCTACTGTAACTAAATTTACATTTTAACTTATTAGCATGCAATTCTATAGTTAGATTTATAAACTAATTCAAATTTTGAGGAAAATAATAGTCACATGGTCACAAACATCTACACACATACAGTTACTATACTTTGATATGTATAACCATGCAACATATATGACTTATTTTTATATTTTTATAAAATATATCGTAAAACTATAAATGTAAATACCTAATCAGAGCGATTGATTGGCAACCATATATTTCTTTCACTTTTACGTGTGTATTTCGAGTTATTCGACGAGGTTATGATCACGGCAGACGACAATTTCTCCTTCTTTGCTGCTTTAGCTGCTATAGCAACTCGACTCTCGAACACTAGATCACTGATCACATCTACACTTGTATCTACAATGCAATGGATGGAGCACGTGCGGAATTATATTGCATTTAAGTCCTTGCACGTAACAAACTTTAGTCGTAACAACCATGAGGTTGTAAACAAATCAACCAATCATGGACAAGTATTCTTGCTACTGTGAGAGAAAGCTGGCCCGAGACAGAGAGAAGTCTGAGAGCGGCCAGGCCCATAAGAAAATGTGTAATAGTTTTGCCGCCCCGGAAGTCAGCGCAATGTCCACGGTGGTGCACATTGGCAAC
>QVOB01004878.1:0-49800 GCA_014839585.1 Pseudomyrmex concolor | reverse complement strand
TCTCTGTCTCTCTCTCTCTCCCCTTTCCCCCTCTTTTCCTCTCTCTTTCCTTGTGTATACGTGACTACGTATGGCACACTCAAAATAGCCCCCGGTCAACCCCTGGCGATGGCATTTCAAAATATCGACCTTTTCGAATTTATCCGCGTAACTCGATACCGTATATGCACACACGTCGGCACTGGCAATTCGCGGAAACCGACTCCGATCGAGCTAATGATGCCGCGAACATCGCGCGTTCCCTTTCTCATTTGCAGTCGAACGCTGGCATGTCATCGTTTCCACGTTGGCATTCGGGAAATGAAGAGGATTGGTTTATATACGAATATCTGCAGATATCCTCTCAAACGTACCATCGCTACTTTCCCGCGCGAATTTTTTTATCTCTTTTATATAAATATTAAATATAAATATTGCAGAAACATTGGTTTTTCTCGAAAATTGTATCTATATATGCGCGTGACGATTAAAGCATGAATCGTTTGTCGATGTTACGTCGGATATTATATTTCAAAATTGTGTTACGACATTTCATTGATCGCGTGCTTCGTGACAGTAGAAAAAACTTGCTTTGTGCGGTCAGAAATAAAGACGCCACGAGATATACGTGTAACATAATTAATTTTGCTACACCAGCAAGTGTCTAGTTACGGATACTTACTGGCCTCTCTTTCTTCCTGCGTTCACACATACGAAACGCATGCACGCGTTTACTTATGTACCCGCGTGATATCTCGCATTATCAAGGTGAGCAGACCGCCAGCCGTCGTATGAGGAGAGAAGTGGGAAAAGAGAGTGAGTGAGAGAGAAACGGCGTGCCTTTTTTTTTTTCATCCGGCCGGTACAGTCGCGCCGCATATATGTACAAAGAACGATATACACGTATGCGCGTGCATCCAGACTAGGAACCTAAATACACGCGAAAATTTACACTCGCGCGCGTTGCTGAGTTGATAGGGATAGTCGTGTCGGTCCGGCGTAATTGTCGGCAGCCAGGCGCAGTGTTACCGACCACTTCCGGTTCACGTATCCGTTCCTGCAAACACCTTCCTTTTGCTCTGAGTGCATCCAAAGCGCACGGAGTCGTAAAAGCGAGCAAATCTGCAAAAATAATCCAGAAATGTTTTTAATAAATAAATCCACACACAGTCGTAATCTCTGTAATATTTTATTATTGTTTGCTAAGCGTGCATAGATAAACACTCAGTAAGAAATATATAAATCTAATTAGAGAGTAATTATTTTTTTTTGTTTTTTTTTTTGCAAATAGAGCGCTTCGATTTTAATAAAAGCACAAAGTAAAACCAAAATATTTGGTTCGTTCGCGCTAAAAGATCTTCGATTCTCTATATCGATCCGCGGATCCTTCTCGCATGCACATTCCGGCGCATCGCACTTCAGTGCGCATTAGGCCGCAACGGGGAGTGACGTGAGAAGTCCAGGAGGATTGTGCGGCTTATGCTGGCGTGCGCGTATACGCGTGTGTGTGCGCGTATCAGCATTTGTATATTCGTGCACGCGTGTGTAACAAACGTGCGAGAAACGTAGAAGAGAGCTAACTACATGGAGAGGCGAGGTTTCGCGCGAATCGATGGCTAATAGCCTTCCCGCTGTAATTAATGCAACAAGTTGATACCTAACACTTATCTACGGTACGGTACGTTGCCGCGCGGCTTTAACGGTTAACCCACGACGAGTTTCCGAACGAGTATAACGTGTGTATGTAGCCCACGATACACAATAACATAGAAATAAGGGGTGACGCAACCCCTCGCGCCAAAAACGATTTATCAAATTGTTTTATCTTCCCCTTCTAAGTGGGCGTCTCTTTCTCTCTTTCCGTTGATAGTGCGGCAGATAGAACGTCACTGCCAGAAGAGCAGAATGGAGGGACGAGAACAAAGAGAGAGAGAACGAGAGCAGAGAGAGAAAACAGCGGAAGGTGTTCGCGGAAGTACGCGGAAAACGAATATGTTTTTTGCAAACTCAATAAAAAACGGATGCGCTTTCTTGCTCTCTCTTTCTGGCACTCTCGTCTATCTCTGCTCGATTTTCGCCTCTCTCGTGATTTTTTTTTTTTTTCCGACTCTGCGCAGAATTGGAAAATATTCACCACGGTATTTCGACACGGGTTTCCCCCTCGCAGCATAGTTATGGCTGCGCGCTTTAATTGATATTACATATCGCGCGCGTTGAAATTTACCGGCGATAACTGCTCGTTTATTCGACACATGTGTATACACGTCCGATGGCATACCGACTAGCGCACGTCGAAATTGCGTGATTGAAACGAAAAAAAAAGCGGTGACGGAAAAAACCGAATAATTCGCTGCTTCTCAAACGTCTTAAGAAATTGTCGCGGATATCGCAAATTGTCGTTTTTATTTGCAACACGTGAAACATGTATTATTGTTTTTACTCTTAAATTGACGTGATAATTGCATTCCTCGAATAGATCGATTCTTTGTATCTCTTTAGAAACGCCAATCGTCGATATCTCGAAGGAATTTACCAATAATCGATTCGATAATATCGGTTATTATCGCGACATATGCAACGTTCGGAAACTTGAAATAGAGCGTACGCACACACATCAGTGTGTGATGAGATAATTTAATTTTCTACTGATTGTTCATTTCGTTTATATTTGATGTAATTATAATTTCTATTATATTGTGAAACACATTTGTTTTCAATCTATAAATATAATATATATAGTATTGGGAAACAAAATTTAAAAAGAACAATGCTGGATTTGATTTACGTGTCTGTTATTACATTTATGTGTGTAAATAGAGAAACGCGATTACATACATAATAATATGTTAATAATAAGAAGAATATTAACACATAGTAATGAAAATACTAGAACAATTATAAAAACGTTCGTTTAAGAAAAGTTTATTTGCGCGACGCCTACTTGAGTGGACTCCTCTTGAAAACGCGCCAGGTCGCGAAGGGATTAAATATGCGGCTAAAGTTCCCGGAGAAGTCCGCGTTGCGGCCCTTTTATTGCGCGAGTACCGGCAAAGAGGATTTCGAAACACCTATAGACTCGGGAGTCTAACGCCGGATTTGGCATCCCTTGCCGTCGCTGTCGCCCTTATCCAGGCACGGGCATAAAAGCGCCAATTCAACCCCGCCGCAACCCCAAAACTCTGAACACACAATTAGCCAGTCGGTGTACACCCGCGGACGCCAATTCTTAAGGACCTTCCATCGAGCATTAAATACAAGCTCCCTTTTGGGGGATGGTCTGAAAGAAACGAGGGGGAAGATCAGAGGAAAACAGAGAGTCCGATAGGACGGTCGGTCTCAACCACCGTAAATGGGACTTCGCGCAAACTTTCTGGCAGAGACTCGCTCGCTCGCTCGCTCGCTTTTACACATGCGAATGCACCTGCAGCTGCGACCGTGTCCACAGTGGGCGGAGGACATCGCGATAAGTTAAGGGAAAAGTGTACCGGGAAAAGTAACGAGGGATGGGTCATTGTATAATTACCGTTAATTGAATTCTTAGTAACGTACGCTCGATCTAACACCTAGATGTTCAATCTAGACCTGCGAGTTCTCACATTATTGTAAATGATGTAGAATGTTTGCATATCTTTGCTAGTATATACTAGCAATCTAGTTCTAGGATCTAGTTTAAAAATTAGCTATAAAATATGTCAAACAAAATCGCAACGCGAAAATTAGTTTTCTTGCAAAATATTGCACACACATCTAAAGATTTGTATAAAAAGATTTTATTAAAATTAGAGCGAAATACTTGTAGATATTTATAGTGTGTATTTGAAACTAAATTGATAAAAAAAAAAAAGCGCATGTTCAAAAGTGGCGTACTTTCTCGAACAAATTCGTGCTCTCTCACTGTGCTTCATCCGCATTAACATGCACGTGTGTAAATTACACGTTCAGTTGCGTGCGCGTTGGATTAGGTCTCTGGTATTGTTCGCACTTAAGTAATGGGTATTCATCGCGAGTAATACGCATGGAGAAAGAGAAAGAGAGATAGAAAGAGAGAGAGAGAGAGGACGAGATTGTGTATGTATCTGTAATTTGTGGTATGGCAACTGAAGAGGTTGCACACATTATTGAGTTTATCGCTCGTCCCTAATAATCGAAAATCGAAACTACTAGGCCATCGAATCGCTTCTAGCAATCCTGAATAAATCGTACAAATGGAATTCGATGAAATTGAATATAATTAATGCAATTAATACAGTTTGCATGTCGTAATCTCTTTGTTCGATTTTAAAGTTTCTTATATAAATAAGTGAAGCTGAAGTTCGAAAGAAAAAATACATTTTCATACAATACACGTTCGGATGTTACGCGCGTCCGTAATAGCCGCGGAAGCAAAAGTAACAAGAGGTTCGACACTAAAGTCTATAATTCATTTTGCTACGGAAACACATTTCTGTTATTAGAAGTTACATGTATGGCGCGCTTAAAAACAATATTAAAAATTTAGGAACTGCGTCGAATATTTAAATAACGTCAAAAATTCCGCTAAACTTTTAAAAATTCCGTCTGATGACGCGCAATTAGAAATTCGATATTAAAATCCATAATTCATTTTCCCGGATACTCTCTTTTTCGTCTGAAAGTGTTACTTTGCATGAACGACGCGTATAGAGGGGTTTTAACTGTGCTTGGTACGGGAGGAAGGGGGTTGAATCATCGAAATCCAGCGCGAGCTTGTCAATAGAGAATGTAAAATATTACGCTTCCCCTTTGCGCGGGGAGAATTAATATTGTTCGCGGGTCGTTGCACCGGAGTAACAAAAGCTCGCGTCTACGTGGCTGCATGAAAATATCCGCTTGTGCAAAAAATGATTTTCGAGTCCGCCGCTGCGTCGGGACGGGTCACATATGTACGTGTGTGCATCTCGTACATATTTCGCTCGCGCGCACAAACATTTTGTTTCTCGAATTCTTACTTCGGTTGCAACGGCGGCGTGGTTGCAATCTCATCGGGAGTCAATTTACGACGCCCGTGTCCGCGGCGGTGGCTCGGTTCTCGGCGTCGCATCGCGCATTTCGTTTCGCGAATGTCAGAGGTAACGTTCCTGGAAGTCGATCTTCCTTCGCAGGAAGTTCGCGAGACGATGCGACGCGACGGCGACCATGGAAATAAGGTCGGAGTGGAAGCCAGCGGATGGTGAGTCCTTTGAGGAAACGGTAGGAAACGAGAAGCGGGGTGAGACAAGCGGGGAGCGAGAAAAATAAAAGCGTTGCAGAGTGCACTTTTGCCGTTTGATCGGAACGCGCGGTGTATAACGTTAATTAAAAAGCGAGAAGATAAAGGGCAACGTAAAGGGCAAAATGTGTACGTTTGTTAAAGTCACAATTGAGGTTGTTGGTGTCGAGAGGTTTAGATATTAAACAGTAATACTTTAAAAAGAGTGAAAATATAAAACAGAGTACAGAAATACGAATATTTGTACTTTGAAATCGGAGAGAGGAGATTAAAATGTTTTGCGTATCGATTTTCTGTTATATCTTTTTAAACAAATTTGTCGTCACGAATCTCGGAAAATATTACGCGAATTTGAAATTCCGCATAAATTCGGGCAAAAAAAAAGACGGAGAGAAGACGTATCTAGATCATACAATTTTATTCTCGAGGGAATACCCACCTAGAGATACGACCTCTCCATGTCTCTCTTCTCTTACATTACTTTCGTGAAGGAATCCTGTCGATCTTACACCGTTACCAGAGAGGAAAGATACTCGAGTAACCGTGCGAGCTTAGTCTCATAAAACCGCCGTGTCCAATCGCTGTAGCGTTCTACTCTTTCCGTCCGCCTAATCGATCTAATCGTAAAAACGTCACTTTTCGCGGAAACGTTTTTTTGCACCTTGCACAAAAGGATCATGTAATTATCACATCGAACAGAATTTTATGACCGTCGTTGATTAATTTAAATTAATGTGTATGTATTTGTTTTTTTTTTTTTTTTTTCAGGTAAGGCCATATTTACTAGACAATCGAAGACGTAAATGGCCTTCCCAAATGATCCGAAAACAGGTAAAGCAAGTAATTAAAGCAACAAAATTACAAACATTTTATTTATTCTATCAAAATTATAAAAAAAAAACAATAATTTAATGTATGTGCGCAATGTATTGCAGCGCAAATTTTTTTCAAAACTCTGCATGTTGTCGAAATTTCTCGTGTTTTTGCAATCATCAGAATTTTTTCCCTTGTCGTACGGTATGGGTAACAGTGAAGTCATTTAAGAGGGTCGATCGAGAGCGCGGCAAAATTGAAAATTGCTATAATGCAGCGGCAGTTATGGTAATGCCCCGTAATATCGGTGCGCGCGCGGTCATAGGGCGTGATTTGAAAGGGGATTTTTATACTAAATTTCACCACCTATCCACGTAAGTCTCGCGCACGGAGTAGTATCAAACAGGTACTCAATTATCTAGAAGGGGAGCATAGTAATTCGCGCGGACCCTTCCTCCGCAACTTGTTCCTCGCTTATGATCGATTACTGTAATCATTAGCGCTCGTAATCACTCGATAAAGTCTCAGATCAATTTATTCCCTTATTTTTGTCCGATCATTTGTAGTAACATACAAACTTATTCAGTTTGTTTTATTTATTTCAATGTGAAACTAAACTTATTTAAGATAAAACATGATTTTTTGTATTTTATTTTGTACAAAAGTCCGAAGATTGTGATAATATAATTATCAGAAAATGTTCAAAAATGCTAACTGCTCTTAAACGACGCTCCTTCTCTTCCGTGTACGTTCTGCATTTCAGTAAAATCATCAACGTCTCTGTCGCGGATTTAATCCGGCAGCGGCGATTAATTGTGTTGCGAACCGCGCGATCTTAGTGTCTTACTAGCGCGAGTGCATCAATCACGTTCTCGCGGTGCCGTTATTACGGGGCGAACCGGAGATAACTTATCATGTCTAATATCATCGATCTAGAGAGATGCACCCGTGCCGCTTTGCATTTCGATTATGCGCTGCGCGCACGCCGACCGGATCTTGGGCCGCGGACTGCAGCACCACCCGGCTTTGCGGCCCTTACGGTAGACGTTGATTCATGTTGTTACATTTGAGATGCGCCGAGCGAGAGAGGCAAGCGCGAGAAACCATGGCACGCACGGTCGCGACTAATTGAAATCTACGACTTTGAACTTTGGCGTCGCCGGAACGAGAAATAGGTGCGAGGCGACGCGAGAGAACCGCGACATATTCCAGTTTTTGATGTGCACTAAAAATATCGCTTAATTGCGATTCTGCATTTAGCGCGTAATGCGACTAATTTCTTAATTTGTCATTAACGAGAAAGCGATGAAGTTTGATAATAACGCTAAAATAGTTTATAAATATTTTGTACAGACAATTAGAGTAATCAAGAATCTGATAAAAGAAAATATAAAGAAAAGTCATCAGAAAAAGACGGCGTAAAACGCATTTGATCTGTGATTATTAATTCCTTAATTGTGCGTTTTTTGCACAACCATATATCTTAGTGATTTATGGAAGAAATAGCTCGCTTCATCCACAGTTCGGAACTTTCGTCAGTCATCTCGATTTCTGCTGAATTTATTTTTTGCTAGTTGTTATGTCCGTTATAGAACTAAGGTTCGCGGTCGATGTGCCGTTAACTGTTAATCGATTTTACTGACGAACTTTAATTGCACTACGTAAACGTACGTTGTCTTTTTTTTTTTTTTAATCGCAACAATTTGCATTGTTGTAAATTATTAAAAAAACAATTTTTCGGCTACGTTTTCGGAAAAATCAATCAGCATTGATCGATCGTACAGTAAATTAATTAAGTTCAAAAGATTTCGGCTCGATTGTACGCCGTTTACGTAAAATATGATGAAAAATTTCTCAAGAGTCGAGTACTTCGGTTAGCCAATAATACTGCGCATATATCTACGTGTGCGTCAGAGGTGTAGGTGCAACCAACATGGTGGAGCGTCATCATTCAGCGTTTATGTCTCGGCTGGATCGCGCCTGTGTTAGATGATTGGGCTTTTCAAGCACGTACTAACTTAGCATCATGCGCGGTCGCTCGGGCATTTTTCGACTATAGAGAACGTGAACCAGGGGAATAAAACACAGGACGAGCTTGATTTACGAGCCGTAGAGGGTGGGGTCGACTGAGAAAAGTGAAAGTATTTTTTTTCACGAGCACTGATATTTTTATCTGCCGGTAACTTAATATTAGAGGTGACAGGTATAAGAAAATTGCAGAACGTAGAACATGAAAGAGAAAGAGGAAAAAGAGAGAGAGAGCTAGATAGCTAAGAGCTAGATAGAACTAATATCGTGAGTGTATCAGATATAATTTTGTATTCAGGACATGATTAAGTGGAATAATTTGACCAAGATTGAATATGCGAGAAAAATAAACACGGCGCATCAAACGCTATCACGTACGCGAGGGATAGCTATATGGTTAAGACGCGCTCGCTGCGCAATCTCACCGCGGCTTTCATGTGCAGTTTCCTGCAAGTTCCTCCAGTATTCACGCAAAATCACCTGACCACACGAAAAAAAATCAACTTATTGACCGCGTCCGGTTCTATCACGCGTCCAATTCTCTTACGTAAGACTACCGTCTGTATTCGATTAACGGATGATGTTACGCTCGCCGTGCACTCTCGAAATTCTCGTCGTTGATTCGCGCGAAATATGATCTTGCGAAATATTTGCGACGTCAATCGTAAATCACAGTTCGAGATACGATTTGTCGCCGGGTCGTAATCTCGCGAGTGGTGATTTTTGAAACGAAACGTTATGGATATTTTTTGTCGAACGGCTTCAGCGCGCGGGTTCCCATTTCGATAGCATTCTCGCGGTAGATCGATACGTAGCGCGAGGCCCGAAGCCAAACCATATATACCGTACGGTATAAAACACAAGGTTAGCCTTGCACACGCGTACACGTGTACGCGCGCATCGACATTTATGAATACACACGAACGCGTCACGTATATGTGGATTTCTAACGGCGGACAATCAAACGCGTAGTGTGCACGTGGTGTCGATATTACTTCGCATACGGAATCCATGTTATCGCGTTTATGCACACACACACACACATACAAACGGAGAAGGGTGGAGGATCCAAGTACGAGATACGCGTTAAGGTATCTCCTTCCTAACGGGCCCTGCGTGTTGGAACATTCAACGAATGCACGGATGCATGTAGGTAGAGACGTGTCCGTTCGCGTGCATAAGGCGCGGGTGCACGCGCACATCCATGTGTGTGTATGTGAGTCCGCACGCACACGGACGATGACACGTACGAAAACTACGAACTACCGACAGACGTTCCACGCCACCGCCAGCGACGCCCACTCTCCTAAAGTTGCCAAGACCTCTGACAATGAGTCTCGGCGCGACAGCGGCTCTCATTCGGCCGCTGAGCGGTAACAAAGCGAATCTTGGTAGAACCGATGATCCGAGAACGGAAGCCACCTAGAGCGGTCTGAACGCGGTGGAAATGAGGTCGGATGCCGGTCTTCTCGGCGCGCGGTGAACAAAAACTGAGGCATTTCCTACCTTCGCGCTTCACTATGGTCGATGTATCTACCGTGACTTAGACCTAATTCCGCTGGCTGCTGTGAATCAATTCAATTTCTGAGAACAATTTCCGAAGTACGAATTATCTGATACAAAATTTCATTTTTGATCTTGCGGAGAATTCTAATAGCGAACAATGTGTGTGTGTTTTTTCATTGGACGGCGCATTTTGCGAAAGTTTTAATTATTTTTAATCTTTACATTTCTGAATTTATTACGTTTTATATAAAAATATGAAAGCACTTTTGTAAAACTATTAAATTCGAACATGTAATGTGTAATTCTCCGCGAAGAAAAAAAAACAAAACGCTCAAACAGAACTTCTAAAAAAGCCCGAGCGATCCATCATCGAGAGTGCCATTGCGCGGAAGTATTCGTTGGATGCAATTTTATATAGCTCTCTCGGCTGCTATGATTTCTTACGATATTATTGCGCGCTATATACGCTCGCAAAGGTTGGCACACGCGCCACTTCTCGACGCTAAGGGCTATTTTCATGACGAGGGTTGGGGACGCGACACCAGAAACATCGTACCCTTTCGGACCATATTACGGCGCATAGCCTGTATACCCTATATTACGCTTAATCGCCTCCATTATTTACGGGGGCTGCAGAATGCAGCCGAGGCGCCGTGTCTGCGCGATAGTCTCCGCTCGGAATCTTTTCCCCTGTGTGCGCCGGTTTATACCGGTATTTTGTTTTCCGCCGCGTTTTCCAAGGAGAATCGAATTCGCCGACAAAACGTTAATGTAACAAAATACCGGCGTATTTATTTATGTAAAAAACGAGCTTTTTGTTCCTATCAATTATTGGCAAAATCTGCCGCTGATAAAATCGAAACTCGCGTCATTAATCTCGTGAACGCGAGCGCATATTTTGAACTCGCGTATAAAACTGATATCTGTATTTATATATTTTTAAAGAGAAAGAGAACGCGAATTTGATAAATTCAAATTTGATTAAGATAATTTCTTTCACATTCTCAATTACGTTCAAGCAATATCATTTTTATATTTTTTATAAGCATATTATCAAACAATTTAGACAATTTACACAATTTGTATCCCCAACAAAAATGATTGAGATTGCCATTATAAAGTAACAGCCAGACAACCGTATATTGTACATCACATACAAAGAGGAACATTACACGAACACGATATGCTATTTTCTTTGAGAAACGACAATCGACTACGAAGAAGTCGCTCGAGGAAGACAATGAGGGACTCGCCCCTCGAGAGACCGCACAGTTCTATTTCGGGGCGGTTTCAACGTACATGTACGTGAGAGACGCGAGGGAACGCCTCCCCTAAGAAGTCAATTATTTTGCCGCGCGTGCACGGATCGGCGCGGGAGATCTTTTTAGCGATGACCGAGGTGTACGGGCGCAACTTTCACACGTGGGCTCCCGCGGGAGCGAACGCGCGGTGTGCGCGCGGTCTACCGTCTAATTATATCTCACTTTGTTTGAGTACAACGCACCTTTCGACGCGCACCCGCTGTGTTCCTCCTCCTCGTGTGCCATACTTCTCCATCCCTTCCCTCTGCCGACTATGTTGTGCTCTCGTTCTCGGCTCTTTGGCAAACCAGCAGCTCTCCGAGCGTCGACAATTGGATGCGCGCCAAATCGAACACGATCGCTCGTTAAATCGAGCCGCGGTTCACGTAAATTTCCTGTTCCGCTAAACGCTTGCTAGACGCTCGCGTCCGCGCGCGCGCGCGCTGCTTCGTGATGATCTCGAACTTGTCCTCGCTGAGAAGTATTATTGTAAACGGAAGATCCGGATCAAGGTC
Source organism: Pseudomyrmex concolor (assembly GCA_014839585.1). Taxonomy (NCBI): domain Eukaryota; kingdom Metazoa; phylum Arthropoda; class Insecta; order Hymenoptera; family Formicidae; genus Pseudomyrmex; species Pseudomyrmex concolor. Next base: position 38,431 of record QVOB01004878.1, on the reverse strand, counting down.
TTCTTTTTGTTACATATGTCGCACGGAGTAGATACACAGAGAGTGACCTCGTGGACATGAGACGATGTCTAACATTGAAATGTGTACGCAAATATAAAATATTTACCTTCTTGCACTTGCTGAAGTGCTTTCACTTGTAGAAATATTATCATCACTTTTATTTTCCGTGATTCCGTCACATTGAAATTGTGCATTCGCCTATTTAAAAATTTAAAAAAAAAATAAATTTATGTAATTTATATAATTATTTTATTTCGGAAAATATTTAAAAACCTAAATCTATTTCGTTTTAATATTATATTGCGCATTTATTTTCATTCTCATTTCTATCTTTAGAAAATTATATTAATTATTTTTTTTTTGTCATATGCTATTGAAATTTGAAATATTTTTAAATCTTTTAAGAGTTTTGTCAAAGTCTTCTTGCGTCATTAAAATCAGTCATCAAACTATAGGTAAAAAAAACATGGAAAAAAGATTTTATAAATCTTTTAGTGTCTCTCTCCAACCTGTTTTCACCATCTTCGGTTTCTCTTTCCCCATAAAACTTAAACTGGCACGCATCTTCGTGGCTCGTCTTTTGTTTCGAAAATCCCGAATGACCTACTACCCCGGTGACTCGCTTTACTACCCCCGCGGGACGACGCGGTGGCGTGCGATGAAAAAAAAAAGTACAGCGCGACGGGATGAGGCAGCGTCGGCGTCGTGTTGGTGCAGCAGCAGGAGGAGGAGGAGGATGAGGAGGATGAGGAGGAGGTGGTGGGTGGCGGAAAAGGTTGGAGGAGGAGAGACTGAATCGTTTAACGAGTCCATCGCACGAATGCGACGCGAAATGAGCAGCTAATCGATAGCAGTTCATTGAGTTTCGGCCTCCACGTACGTCGACTCCCCTCGCACGGTCTTCAACCCCGTGCGTCATTCTCCCTCTCTTCTGTTCCCACGCATCCTGTAGATTTATCGCGGCTAGCGATGGCGTTGATTCCCTATTACGTAACGTGAATTAAAACTTCACACCTTGTTTTGGTTCCTCTTTTCGCAATATAATTTTGTACATGTTAATCTTCGGATAAAAAAGTGATTTTAAACATGTGACAAACATTCGAATTTATATATAAATTCCTATTATTTATATATTTTCACTCGGTTCAATTTGCTTTACAAATTCTTTTTTCGGTTTCCAAAACGCAATTCCTTTTTCTTGTACTCATCTGCCACAATTTCTCCAAACTGTCAATTCCAAAATGTCTGTTCACTCCCTTTGTTACGATACTATAGGCATAGAATATCGAAGATATCTTGAAGACTTCAAAGTTTAGTGTCTTTATAATATTAAAAATAACACATAAATCACTTTCTCCATATCTCTTATTTATCTCGTTCTGACAGAGTAGTAGTATCTAAAACTTAAAATTTCTTGAATAAATTGCCTGTTGTACAACAACAATTTTTTATCCGTACACATGCGATTGAAAGCCATCGCTAGCGTGGCTCCGCGTCACCCCTGCACAACGTGTCTTTTTCTCTGTCTGACCCGACGCGGACCGCCACCCCTCGCGTCTCACCTTTCTTGCCGGCCTGTACGCTGTGTCAATCGTCTCTTTCACCCCTATCTTTTATCCGCACGATACTCTCACCGTCGATGCGACGCGAGCGGGGGTACCGCGTGTTGCACGCCGACGCATCGGCGTAACGACGGCGGCGGCGGTGGTGGCAGCGAGACGCGAGGGAGGAAAAGGTCACGTGGGTTATCTGGCCGTTCCGTGTGAGAGCGTGTGCGCGTCTTACGTTGCGCGTCAGTCGACACGGCGACTCCGACGAGTTCGCGGCGGTTTAAATATAAACGCCGACGCTCTCGTCCGCGTCGCCGCCGCCGCGACTCCTTTCCGGCACACCTCGAGTACCGGATGCGGGTCACGCACCGCTGGCTTTCTCCGCCAAGGAGGTCCGGACCACGCCACGCAAGCTCCGAGCACATTTTTACACGCGGGAAATTAATAGAGCAATGTAGGCGCGTTATCGGGACGATCACGGTGTTCCTGTTTTATCGCGATCGCATTTCTCGATAATGTCATATCGGATTTGTCATTGGGGTTGTTATTAGTTTCTCGCTGATTTCACGGCCATTGAAAATGCATGGTTAATCTCTCCATATCACGCGAAATTAATATCGAAATATATGTAGTTCAAATAAAGAGCATTTTCTCCTACTCTTTCTTCTTCGAAACGTTTATTTTTTTTTTATTATTCCATAAATGATTAATCCTACGGATTTAAATATATCTCCTCGTAAATTCTCTAGAGAAGCAACACAGAATTTATCTTGCCACGCGAGGGTGTCGCATTGCTGTTGGCAATTTCAATATAACTCATATTACTCGTAGGCAAGAGATCGTATATACATATCTCACTACTGGAAGCGCGTATTGCGCGTGTGGGGGCGGATGCTGTATACACGCGTTGTCATTTCTGCTTAATTTTATCGTTCAAATGTGTTTTGTTCAGTGTCGATTTATGCTGTATCACGCGTATTTCTGCTGAGCGAGCTACCGCAATAATTCGAAAGTTCATTTCGTCCGTCGCGATTGAAAGCGCGAGAGAGGCGTTAAAAGTTTTCTTGGATTCGCAGGAAACCGAACACCCGGTAACGACGACCTTGAATATTCCTGCGTTTGCGCGCGCGCGTGTACGCTCGGAGGAGATGGTTCGTTAAACCAGGAATGTGTAGGACTTCGTTACGGAGTTCCGCTTTCATTACGAACCGCTCGAATCTCGTCAATGACTTAAAGCCGAAGAGCGAAGACGTGCCGAGAAACTCTGGCGAACTTACGTCTCGTACTTTCTTATTGGACATTTAGCTTCATTAATAATTTAGAGCCGTGGTGATTCCGCTCAGGTGCTTCTGCGATCTAAATAATTTGCAACGTGATGGAATGAATGTGTTGTTCAATATCTCTCTTTGTATGAGGTTTCTAATTAACTGCAGAAAAAAATTCACCTCCTCAATGTTACGCGACGATTGCGAGAAGATTGCTCGCTTGAACGACATTCACTACAGGCATTTTTAATTTACCGCAATTTTTGATTCAAAATGGCGTCAATCGCACAAAAATATTTCTTTTTTCTTGCGTTTGAAAAAGAGAAATTTCTCAATAATTAACATAGCTCTCAATGTTTTCTTCGCGAAGCAGATTTTTAGCTTCACTATTATATTCTTTGTTTTCATTGACTTTCGCCGGAAACAATTCACGTGAACTGCAAGCGTTCATCTCCTCACAAGAATAATTGCGTTCTTTGCATATTTTCGCGGAGGTTCGCAAAGTTAACTCGCATTTGTAGCTTTGTTTGACGAAAAACGACTTTCTTTCACATCCAACGCATTTCAATCTCCATTTCTTACTGTCGCGCGTGTCCTTGTCTTTCTTCTTACGGAGAGTCAGCACGTGCACATCCCATCTTCTTCTCGTCTCTCCTTGCGCCACGATAAACGCCAGCAGTTTTGAACGGCTCCATTCTCACCCAGCATTTCCCCATCACCAGAAGATAAACTTCTATAAAATCTCTCTGCCGCAGCGAGTTTAAGCCCTCCTCCGCCTTCTATCTACCTACCCCTCGCTGCGCTCTCCACAAGCTGCATTACCAGTCAATATTATCCTCCGCTCTATTCGAACCTCATTCCAGACAGGGTGATGCCAGAGATCGTCGTCGCGCTTTGTTTTGTTTTACTTTTATCAGCAGTTTAAAACGAAAAAAAAGAGAGATAAAAATTTGAATATGTGAAAGAAAAAACAAACGCGGAATTTTGATTTAAAAGCAAAGTATGTTATAAGAAGAGAGAGAGAAAGCAGCAAAAACATTCCAGACGCTGACTCTTCTAAACCAGTAAAAGTTAAGCCTTCGTCGTAACTCCAGCATCCCGTTATGCTTCCGCGACACTGATCATCCTCGCAAACTGCTCGGTGATCTCGCCGTTTATGTGACAGTTACTTCTCGGCGCAGCCGCGAGAAGAGGCTCTTCATGAAGGTTCCGTAACAAGCGCTGACATAGCACAGACGCGTTCTCTTTTTCGTACGTTCGTCTTTGGCATCATTTCATGATGTAAAGTAAATTCATTAACATATGTTAACTTGTCTGCGGCATGAGAACTCTCTGATATCGCGCATAATCAAATATATATCCTAAGAGTTGTAATAATTTTAAATTGCATTAGATCTTTACACAATGATTGAATCTTATTCGATGTAGAAGAGAATGCGCAAGTAATTAACTTGAAAAGGAAGAGAGAAGGTTCAGGTTTGTTCCGGACAGAGTCGGATTTTAGGATTAAACCTTTAATTAGTAATATTACTTAAGTAGTCTCTTTTGAAAACTTACTATGTCAGTTCTGAGTAGGCGACATTCGAGGTTAAAGGAGGTTTATCTTTATAGGACGTTGGTAGATAGGTACTCGCGCCAGCTATTGCCGGGAGGTACCAGGGTTGTATCTAACTATACCGGTAGGAGTATACTTCAAGATTCCGGTACCTGATTTCTAACGAGCGCCTTCACGTACTCGCAGGAAGTTTGTTCGGTATATCGGTAAGATCGCAAGTTGGACGTGAAACGGCTCGTTGAGAGCAATTGGACGCCCGCATGGCCAAACGCATTAGTCGCTTGATTGGTATTCCAAAGATCCTTGGTGTGGGAGACTCGAGGTAGTTTCGTTCTTCCTCTCTCTCTCTCTCTCTTTCCCCTCTCCTTCCATCGCTCGTCTTATCTCTGCCTCTCTTTCTCTTTCTCTCTCCTTTTCATGTTCCCCTCTTTCTCTTTCTCTCCAAAAGCATAGGATCTTCATCACGGTGCCTGTTACGAATAAGCTCTTAATTCCTTGTAGGGTTCTTGACTCCCACTTCTGCTGTCTCTCTGACTCTGCCTTGTGTCCCACCCTCCTACACGGATCTCTTCCTCTCTGCTACCTTCTCCCTTTCTCAATCCGAGAGTCTCTCAGTTCTCTCCCACTGCTTCGTCTGACTCCTACTGCCGCTTCTTCCAATGTACACCCTCCCTTCTTCCTCCTGCTGCGAACTCCCTGCGGCGCGCGCCTCGCTCCTCGTCCGCGACCCACCCGCTCAACGACCGCCACCCCACTCCACCCCATCCTCCCGACGCCACTTTCTTGGCTTCTCTCGCTCCTCGTGCTCTTCTCTCTCTCCTGTTTTGCTCTTATACAAAAGCCGACGTGGGCTGTATGCTCGTACAGATGTGCCTAGCGCTGGACTCGAGCATACGAGAAGCTGGAGCAAGGGAAACTCTCTCAGCACGGGAGAATATCTCTCTATTTATGCACGAATTCTTTTGAACTATTCTTGCGGAACATGAATTCAACTCTACGAATGATCTCATCTTTCGTTAATTGCATCGCGCGAGCATAAAAGTGACGTAACTCTTGGACTGCTTGCAAAGAATAACTTTCAGAGGGAACTTTGAGTTTTCTCTAGTCTTCAATTTTGTAAGACTAGGAAAAAGAGAGACAGAAAGCACTTGAAGTTATTAGAAAAGTTGCATCACTTTTCTCTACTTAAGACTTGAGATTGAATCATCGGGTTACCCTAACAGAAAGCTAAAAAAAACGTCATTAACGTTAAATTACATGCGACAAAATGCTGTTCTTGCTTTCTTCTTTGATCGTCTGATTCATACCGCAGTTTGTTGATTCATTTTTATTCAATGTTTGCTGCAGTCTGTTTTGATCTCCCCTTAGTTTTGCTCGTGTTCGCGCGAGTCTCACTACGATTGCTCGCTCGGATACCGTGTCCTCCCTTACGGAGCGAATAAAGTAAAGCGAAGCGGAGAAGCGTATATCGACCTCGAGCCCGTAGGTGTGGGTCCCGAGAGTGGTCGGTCTGCTCACGCTTGGCAGCCTGACGACTATACGAGCCTCCACTCCCGAGCTTCGTATTCTCTCGGGTAAGCCCTCGAAAAAATCCCCATTGCCAGGAGAAATGGGGGCAGGAGTGGCCCTGGAGGGAAGAGGAAGTGTAATCGGGCTAGAAGGGGGCTAGGGAGAGGCCGGCAAAGGGGCAAAAAGGGAGAGACTCGGGGGGAGAGAGTTATATACACTGTGGGTCTCTCCCACCGTCGTCGTCTCTTTTCTTCATCTTCTTCTTCATCTTCTTCTCTTTGTCCATATCTCCGTTGATCTCTCTCTTTTTCTCTTTCTCTCTTTTTTCTCTCTCTTCACCGCAGCAATTCTTCCTTTCTCCTTTCAACCGGCCTCCGGTCGTATTCCATTTAGCAGGGGCGCCGTTGGAACCATCATAGAATACCTTACAGCGAAGCAAGAGCGTAGCCGCCACAGTACTGCGGGAGAAATAAAAAGGATCCTCCTCTCTTCGCAGCATGCCAAAATAAAACGGCACTCTAGCTGCTCGCCTCTCTCTTTCTTTCTCCTTTCCCCTCACTTGCCATGTTCCTTCTGGCCGTTCCGTTTAGTCTGTGACCAGGGAGAGAAAGGGAAAGAAAAAGAGAGAAAGAGAGAGACCGAGAAAAAGAGATAGAAAGAGGCCTCCGAGGGAGGAGGAAAGAGATCGAGAGACGGTCAAGTTGAGAGGGGGTAAAGGGGGACAGAGAAAAGAGACAGGCGCTTTATTGGTCTCTGGGAAACCGATCCCCCTCAAGGGCAATTAGCGAAGTACAAAACGGAGGTAGCTCTCTCAGTTTATAGATTGGACGGTGAGAGGCGATTGAGTTCCCTTCTCCCTTCCCTTTTTGAACATATAGATCGCGTACCGTAGTGCACGATGAAGTGAAAAGTGTCACGGATAGCTTAATCTCGCGGATTAATATCAGTCAATAACAAGGATCGTGCTAACGCGAGCGCTATTCAACCTAATTAGCGCAGAGTAACGCGGGAGGGAGGCAGCGCATGCACGAGAGCACGACAGGTGATTAGAAATTATGTCGACGTGAATCACGAGCCATTTACAGACGTTTAGATTCCACGATAAATCACAAATTCTTAGTGCGGATTTTGAGTCTTTTTTGTTTTGGATACACGGAGTATCTTTATTATGCATACATATCTTTATTAATTATATCAAGTATTATATAATAATACTTGATATAATTAATAATATTATAGTATTATATAATAATAAGTATTATATAATAATATTTGATATAATTAATCATATTAATAATATAATAATTCACTAAGGTACACACAGAGAATGTAGCAGAAAAAAATTTTTATTGTATTTAGTATCTTTGTGATGGAAATGAAAACATAAGATTAGCAATATAGCGCGCTTATATATTTTATTATTATTATTATTATTATATTTTACTTGTTATAAAAAATTTTCCGAAGTTATAAAGCATACGTGTCTACAGTATGTGTAAAAAAAAAGATCATAAATTTTTTTAACAAGGTTGATAAAAAAAAATATCAGCAAGAGGATGAGGAGGCTTGATTCGGCTCCTTGCTTCGAGACTCCTTTTCAAGATGTCTTTCACCACCGCCTCCTCCTCGCCTCGCCCTTTCCTGTCATTCGGACAACCAGCTCAAGGACAGTCACCTCCCGGCGAGAAATGTTACTGGAGCGTGTGTGTCACGGTAGGAAAATGCGTTTGTCCTTTGCCACACATGGCTGACAATGTTGCGATTTGTAGCGACATTTTTCATCTTAAAAATTCGCACACAAGATTCGAAACTCACGAGTAACTTAAAATATCTGTTGCGTGATAATAAATATCGCATTATTTAGAAAAAAAAACGCCGATGTTAATTTTACAAACTTCGCAATGTAATTGGAGAGTAACGTAATTATTCTTATTTAGTTATTCGTCTCGACTGGCTGAAATTGGACTTCATTTTACGTGTCTTATTTCGGATGGCTAGCAATTTTCCTCAAACGAACGAAATATTTCCGGGACGGGTTGTGTTTTTCTTACACGAAATTGTCTATTTTTCCTATCCCAGGAGATTAATTCCGTTCATGATATATTTTACCTCGACCTATACTTAGACTAGCGTCGACTATATCGGAAACATCGTTCAAACACCGCTTTTGTCTTGATAAATAAAAACTCTCTTATTTCATTATCAGATTTATTTTATCATCACATCCTGCAAATGTAACACTCGTCTACATGTGTTGCTCGTTCGACTTCGACTGATAGGAAAGGTTTTTTTTCTTTTTACCGAAATACCAATCTTATCACTTATTCCCTTTTTTATGGAAAATATTGCTTCGGCCCGAAGTTGTTCGGAGATCTTCGGCAACGTTTCCACCAATTCCGAACGACCCTGGTGGTTTGTTGGAAACCGCGCGAGAGAGGAAAAGATTAATGTCGATAGCCCCCCCTCCCTCTGATTAAACCTTCGGCGCCTGTATTCCCCCTTGCGCTTCTCTGCCAGTATATTTTCTACCTTCTGCCTCATCCTTGTGGCGCACCCTATCCTCCCCCCTGCTATATCTCCCGTCCCGTTTTCCCCTACCCCACCGCTCAAGACTCTCGTCGAGGCGAGATAGCCTCCTCGTAGCGTGTACGCGTCATCGCCAAGTATAATATTCCCTTGGCAGGCCAGCAGGCATAGCTCGCTGGATCGTCGGATCTCACATGTGAGCTCAAGACCTGGAGGGGCCGGGCCCCCGCGTGTCCACGCACATACACACACGCACACGCATATGTTCGGTCTCTAGATAGATAGTGTGTAAAGTGTGTTCAGTGCGCGGCGGAGGTGCATGAAGCAGGCAGGCAGGCAGACAAGCACGCAGAACAGAGGGACGGGGAAAGGAGCGGTAGGGACCGCCGGGGCGTTATTGAAACACTCACTGGTTGCTTAGAGCACGTAGAACGTGTGCGTTTCGAGCGGATCGTCGTCGATAATTGTGGGCGATCGTGCGATGCACCGAGTGGCTTTCGTGCGGCGCGTCCGCATCGCCGTGGCGAAGTCATGCCACCCGGAAGCGGTCGCAGCTAATGATCTTCGCGTATTAATAGGCAGGCGTGATATCGAGATGAGACAACTGCCTGGATTAGTTCATGGACCTACACAACGCGTATGAACGTGCACGAAGAGAGATAGATAGATAGAGAGAGAGAAAGAAAAAGAGAAAGAGAGAAAGAGAGAGGGAGGAAAAGAGATCTGCCTCGATTAATTATCGGGCCTTTGTCGGTAGAAATAAAGTGTCATGAAAGAAATAGCTAATGTTAATGCGGAGGAACAAATTGCATCGTTAAGGTCGAAGTTGGAACGTTAGGAAAAAATTTATATCCGTTCATAGCTTCGGACTACATCAAAGTCTAAAAACGCCAATATACATATATCTCGTTTCTAGTAATTTTATTTGTAAATGAGCACATACAAAATATATATATATAAAGAAATAATCGCATTTATTTTAGCATAAAGTTTTTACTCAAGGTTTTACGTTTTAAAAACGTAGCAAACGTTGATTAAACCTTTATACAGCATCAATACTACGTCTGTTGGGTGTTTTATATTGGATGTGGAAACTCGCGGAAGCATTCGATTGCATTTCTCATATCGGCGATACCATGTCGTATTACGGAAAATAACCGGCAGCGAAGCGTGTATACATGGTTATTTTATTTTTTTTTTTTTTTTTTTTTTTTTTTCGCGCACGTTGGCGGAACACATGCAGCGCGTTACCGAAAGAAGCAAAGTGCGAGAAGAGAAGAGGAGTGCGCGCTCCCAGCTCGCGGGGCAAGACGCGACTGGAGGGAAACGAATCGAAACCGCCGCTACGTGGGAGAGTCGAATAGAGCAGGGCGCGTGCTCGAAGCCGAGCGCGCCGCTCTATCCTCTTCTTTTCTCTTCTCCCGTTCAGCGACGAGAGGGATATTTGGATCGCGCGCAGCATCACGCTCTTCCTCTTCAGCTTTCGTCCCGCCGTCAGGTGATATTGAATGTCGCGTCAACGCAAAACACGTTCGATCCGTTATGAATTTTGAGATGCTTATAACACATATCTGCCGCGTGTGTTAATCTTTTTTTTTTTTTCGTATCTTCTATTCGCGGAGAAACGTATGTCCTTGATAATGGACGCGAAACTCTGATCATCCGACTTGTTGTAATTACACTGACTGGCTATAAGTACGCGCGCATTTTCTGTTCCGAGAAAGAAATATAGCAGTCAGGTTCTTTACACACATCTCCCCGCACTGCGATAAGATAAACGAGAAGAGAGAAAAGCTGTGTGTTATAACGTGTAGACAGTTTTAATGCTTCACTGTTGGCCTTGTATGGGACGAGCTTCTGCAAGGATTTCTCGGATATAGAAAACATATATCCTGCTTGGTTAAAAAGTTCACACGGCGATGAGACTCTTGATGCTACTGAATTAACAACTTTCTCTCTCTCTCTCTCTCTTTCTCTCTCTCTCGCAAATTCTGATAAATTGTACGATACATGGCATAGGTTTGCCCGTCTCTTCTTACTGATCTTTTAATAATTCTAGTTTCTTTTAAAATAATTAGTTTTAATCGATATCAGGCCTGTTGCGCTAAATCTCAATATTCGATCATGGAAAATCCATTAATGAAAAAATACGCCGAGAATATTAAGATTCGTATATGTCGCTATAATTTTTACGCTTAGCACTTGGCACTTCAGGACTCCGATGTTCTTCTTCGTTAACGCTCGCGACGGGGAACTCTCTGTCGCCGTCGTGGACTTTTCCCCTCGGTGGAAGGCAGTGACGCACGTGTGCGTGCGTGTATTCTATCTCGCCACACTCGCGCGCTATACGCCTCGGGAGTAATGGATGTGTTACACGGCCGAGGATTCAGAGAAACACGGACACGTATGGGGCGATACATACGGGAGGAACGGGCGGACGGACAGACGAATGGGAGACTGTTACACCCAATTGTCCCTCGTTGCGCAGGGGTCAAGTAAGGTAGCCAACCGGCCACGCCGGATACCGCGGTTGTTCGTGGCTCCGACGATGCTATTCCCGATCGCGCTGTATTTTAAAATCTCAACTCAACGAGTTTCCAAGTTATCGTGAGATCGAATAATAAAGAGCGACTTTTCGAGTCTACGTTGAATATCTTTGCGAAATGATTATTATTCGAATGAATAACTTCAGGCAGATGAAATAGAAGAAAAATTTCAATATTGAAAACTCTCAGCGAATGCTAACAAATACAAAATATCGTGAGATTATATTTTTATATTTTATTGTAAATTTGTTTGTAGATTATTTAAATTAGAGAAAATATTTAAATTAGAGAAAATATTAAGAGAATATTTTTTTAATCGAAGAAAATATTAGACTTTATCGAACAAGATAATAAAAAATAAATTTCATTCGATTTTATATCCGCACTTTTACATCATGTCCATCCACAACGAAATGCAACGGAGGCAAAAGTGCGTGTCTTTTCTGTCGACGCCACTGTGCTCGTCCGCCGCCGCCGCCACCGCCACCGCCACCGCCCCGCCGTCACGTCGTCGTTGTCTTTTTATTTCTTCTTCTTTTTTGGGGCGCACACGTGTGAGGTTATCCCACCGACGGTGACCCCGTCGTCCTCGTACCGTCGTCTTCTCCTCCTCCTACTCCGCATTTGCTTTCCAGATCAGAAGTGCTTCTTCCACAACGATCTCCGCCGATCTCCCCCTTGACGCGCAACCTGGACGCGCCGCTTTGGAAGTGTATGCCGATGACATCACTCGCGCTCCTCTCCTCTTCTCTCGCTCGACCTATATATCGGTGACTGATTCGTCGGAGCACTACTCTCGGATGCCGCACAATCACGCGTATCCTTGAAGGGCGGACGTGCGAAAACTCAAGTGTGGAATCTGTCCTCTGTTTTACTGCGCATCTCGATCTGTGATCTTTCGGATGAATCTCGAGGTTATCTCATGTCTCTCTTGTGGGTGTGTCGACTGTGACGACTCAATTTCGTCGTCTCGGGAGAAATCACCGAGTTTCGATTGTCCGCGGGATTCTCGCTACTTTGTATCAATGAATACGGCAGCGAAGATCGCGATATAGTGAGGATTCGATTATAAGAATCCTGAGAAAGACGGGAAAGGAGAGGTTGCGACGAGACGATGGGATGCGTTGAACGGTAAAAGTACAACGGGGAAGAAAAATAAAAGCGCTTTGAGAACGAGGGCGTCGGTAATTGCCGGCGGCCTTGAGACCCGTTCACCGTAGAAGCTTACGTGTATTTATACGACGTCGGATTTGGTAGGCAAATGAGCCGAAATTGAGAGTCGCTCGATTCGGACGGCGTAGCAAAAGAGTGAAAGAGCGAGAGAGAGAGGGGGGGAGAAGAGCGACAGAAGAGGAGAAGGATCGGCGACAGACGGTCGAAACGCAACGGCCGATAGGTATTTTGCCCCGGTTAAAACACATAGCGGAGAAATCACCGGTAGGCCACAATCATTTCCCCATTATCCAAAGAGCTACCCAGAAGAAGCAACTAAATCGACCACTCGAGCGAGCGTTCTCCGCGAGCAATCATCCTAACGGGCCCAATTCGGTCCTCCTTTTACGCCGCGACCGTCGTGTTCCGGGTCCCTGACGAGTTTGACCTTTTCTCCATTCCTCTTATTACGCACCGTTTAATTACTTTAAATATTCTTCGATTTAAGCTTGATTAACCGTATACACGCTACGCGTGTGTGTGTGTATCTTATAAAAGATATTTCATAATAAATTCTATTCCCTTATTGCGTGAGCTAAAAATTTCTACATATTGAAAGAAATAGATATCTATTAACTCTGTCTATTCAAACTGGTGATTATTAATGCCAGTAAATTAAGTTTCATTGTATTTCAGTTAATAATTATCATGTCTTCCCGCAATTTTTTTTGTAAACTAATATTAACGAAAAAAATATTATTGCAAGTAAAGTTATAAAATCCGCATATATTCGTCATTTCTTATCAGTAATGTTGAAATTGAATCACTCTCTCCATAAATAAACGAAACACTTGGAGAGCTCAAGCTCGAAGAAACTCGTTTTCGAGTTGATTCGAGGATTAATCCTTGTTAGTCGCGCCGCTTCGACGGGCAATTCAGCATCTTCACTTGTCTAGAAAGACAAAAGACAATCGCCTCGAACGATCTCGCGGCGGTGTCCGGCCGGTTGCCGCTGATTGGTCGGACACCGGCTACTGGACCCGGTTGACCCCTAACCCCGGCAACTCGCTCGCTTTTATCGTCTGGAATTGCTGTGTTGGTGGCGAGTTGGTACAACACAGCGCACACAGCCCCCCTCGCCCGCGGAGGCTGTGCTCCCCTCACCGCCTCTCTTCTCGCTGTAACACGCGCGCGTAACCGTGTACTACACGCATCTCGTGGAGCCGAACGGTGGGAGCGGAATTCTGTGCTGAGCGACAAACAATTGCCGCCAAGTGGCTTAATTGCAGCCAACTAAACAAATGTTTCAGCCATATCTGGCCGCCGAGAACGGCGCTCCTCCACGAGAACGTGGTTCTTCTGTCTCTCTGCTCCCCTGCCCTCCTATCCTTCCTCGTTTTTTCCACCGTTGTAGCTCGCGGCAATTCTCTACGTGGTTCTGGTTCCACACGTCTCTCCTCGGAAGAGACGAGAGGGGAGAGAGAGAAAGAGAGAGAGAGAGAATGTGTGCTCATCGCGTTCCGGAGTCACCAGCTCGAGTTAAGAGTTTCTCTCCTTATCCCAACTATATACGTTCCCACATACGAATGCGTGCGTACGAATCGAGCGCGGCGCATTCGTGCACTCGTTGCGTTAGCGAGACGTGACCTCGGCGATCAACGTTACGACAGAATTCCCGTCTCCGAGATCATCGTCGGGATCTCAACGATGGAGCGGAGTCCGCGCGTGAGATTAGCGTATCGTTTCATCCAAAGTTCTATTGCATGCAACACAGAGCGGCTTTACAGTTCTGAATCGTTCTGAATCGTGTCCAACATTCTCGCAAAAATTAATCGATGATCAGCACCGAGAGAAAAATAGACGGAGGATATTTTTTTAAATATTACACAAATTAAATTTCTTTTTATTAGCCATTTATTTCTCTTATCTGTCAGAAATTTCGTTAGAATACAAAGAACTCATTTTTTGCATTTTCACGAAATAATATGCCTGCTTCATACACATCGGAGCGAATTTGTGAGTTCTCGACGCTACCGAGGGTATCTCTCGAACGGTGCGGGTTACTGTTAACTTCGTTTTACTGCTCTCCTTCTGCCCGCTTCTGTCTTCGTCCTCATGCTTCATGCCTGGAAGACGCCCGGATCGTTTCTCATTCGCCGCAGCCGTCGTAGGTGTATACGGCCGGCCGGTCGTGCGCGCAGCGAGATTCCCATTTATCAGAGTACATCCGCCGGAAGTGGGGCGGCCCCCGCACGTAGGTGAGAGACAAAGAAAGAGGGAGAAAGAGAAGGAACGCGTAGCCTGGTGGAGAAGTGGAAAGATTGGGGTTCTTTGTTTATTAATACCTGCACTAACCTCTCGCCCTTCCCCATCTAGGTTCTTACACAGCAAAACGAAATCAATATGATAACAAAGTGTTCAGATTTCAACAGTATAAAAACATACGGAAATAATCTCTATTTTTATCTACGATAAACCGCCCCATTGTCTTTTTAACGGTTTTATTTTTTTGTTATCATTATTTATGTTTTATCACTTCTAAAATTTAAAACCCATGGTACAGAATCTGAAAATATTCTCGTAACAAATTATTATGAACTGCAGAAACATTTAGTTCATTAAAGATGTATGTTTCTATATGCTATCAAGCATTACACCATTGCTCGAGTACCGTTTTGTACTATTCGACGAGTTCCGCGTGAACGAGACTTCCAGTATCGCTCCGTTGCCTCGTGTCCTTGTCGTAAATTAAACGCAACAATTCGCAGATATCCTGGCGTGTGGGATAACTCGTAACGATCGTATCGATGGTATCAATTACAAGAATACCGCTGCGGAGCTCGGTCCGCTCGTCGCCGGCCAACTTCTTCTTAGAAGGTAACCCGCTGCGATTATCTTTAATAGCAGACACCTTGACGATGTGCCCGGTCGAGCGAGATCGAGACCTCTACAAGCGGCATGGTTGATCATAAGACAATTCTTTAAATCGTAAAATATAAATTAGCAGAATTTATTGAGAAAGCTCTCTCTTTCTCTCCCTTCCTAGGATTATAATTTTCAAATTAATTTTTACTTAATTTTAGTTTGTGTAATTTTATTATATTTTGTATATTTTTTTTTATTGTTTTGTTTTTATTTCTTTCTTTGTCTCTCAAAAAGTCAATTGACTCGCGTCGACTTTCAAATTGCAAAGATGTGCTCATTACAATCGATACTTCCACGACTCGATTATCATGACAATCGGGAGAGAGAGAGAGAGAGAGAGAGAGAAAGAGAGAGACGCTTGGCCAATAAATTCCACGATTATTAAACAGATTCTGTACCATGGCTTTTATCTAATACCGATGAACTCTTTCGAATCGTTCTACCGACCTTTTTCAATCGAGTAAACACTACAGCTAATATCAAGGCGCAAAGTGTTAAAAAATAAAAGTTTCCGGCGACTGAAACGCGAAAGTGAAAATTCCTGTGTGTAACATTATCATATACCATATATACTTTGTGTAAATCACATCAAAATAAAAAAATAACAAACACTTGAGAGTGACAGTTAAATCGCTAGTTAAATAAACAAACAGTTAAATCGCTAGTTCGATGTGTATGTAAATTGACAACTGCATTTAATGTATTGTTAGTGCGCAAACAACTTGTGTGCATCTATCTCGATATAGATTAAAAATAAATAAAAAATTCTCAACGCGCGTTCGGCGAGAATTGTGCTCGTTCCACATCCGATCTGGCGTAACTGTAAAATCGTAAACGCGCTGTAAAACTTGATTTCCACATCGTGGGACATACCGAGAATCCACTTTGCAAACATTCCTTTCTCCGAAAAGAAGCGCGTATAGGCGGTCGTTTGTTTTAAAAAAGCGTGACGCGCGACATTTTCGTCGCGATTGGATCTCCTCGCCTCTGGCGCGATTTTCACGTTCGTCCGCGCGCCGACTCGTCGGAATTTCTCGGTTACATCATCAGGAGTTTTTTGCGGCCGCTGCGCGCACACACGCGCGTTGACGCGCAACACCACGCGAACGTGTGTGCGCGTTTTCTCGCTCGCACGCGCTCCGCTCGCTCGTACGCACGCACACTACGTACGTACAAGCCCGCTGGACAAAGTTGTGGCCGATATCAATTGGCCGTGCTCTCCGCGTTGTATACCGGTCGACCTTCTGGAGTTGCAACACGAGACCTGACACAGATAGGAGAGGCTGTGCCGCCGCAGCGCCTGCCGCTGCAGCAACACACTGCGAATAACCAGTCAGTCGGCCCAGGCATCGCTCGGCACTACGTTAGTGCATGCCTTGCGAAACTGTCGGCCGTTCGTTTCAACGGGAGGGAAAAACCCGTTAATTTCATCGGGATAAAATCAATCAAAGCGAGATAGAATCGCGGCGCTAGAGGCCTGGAAGATCGCCTCGCCGCGACTCGAGAGATCGATTAGAAGAGAGCCGCGGCGCGCCAATGCCATATCACGGAGAACGCTTCGCGCTGCTCTTTTCGATGAAAAACGATCCAGCCATATAGAGGCGATCCTCTACTCGACGAGCCTCGGCCTTATTCACGTGAAACGACCCTGACCACTCAATCTTGTCAGTGGCGTAAAAAAAATTGGATGATTTTTTTCGGGTACATAGCGATACAAAAGACCGTCTGTGCTGCAAACATAGTTACTTTTCACAAATTTTATTATCGAAGAATTATTTTGTAATAACTATATTGCTACGTATTAGAAGAATCATTTGACGCATTAGTAGTCATTTTCTGTTGGTTATCATTATTATTTCTATTTTGCGTGTTTATTATTATTATTACTTTTCATGTGAGAATTTTTTAATATATTAAAAGTAACTATTTAACGTTTAAAACACGCATTGAGTTTCTTCTCTCACTCATCTAACGATTCCACTTCGCCGGGCTAGAAAAGATCTCTCTGTATATAGAACTTAAGCCGGAGACAGATTGACCGCGTTGATCGTGAAAGGGTTGAGAGAGGCGGTGCTCGCGCGCACGTTATACTGATCCGAGAATCTCGACGCGCGTCACCTTCGCTGCGCGAAGTAGCGCCGAGGCGTAAGCAATTTGCGTTTCGACGAATCGCGAGTCGCCGTTGGCTCTTGATCTGGAACAATAAAGTCCACGGTCTTCCTGTGGGCGTATGGTAACGCGCACAGCCTTCGATAGCTTCTTCGAAGCTACACGTCTTACGTACGTCGTTACGTAATGCAAATAAGAGAATTCACGAATTTCTATGCAATGTGTTTTCTTTCTCCGTGTGCAGAAGTAAAACAAAAAAAAAAAAAAAATAATTAAACATTTGTAGTAATATTGTGCGTATTGAAAGAAGAAAAAGAAAAAAAAAGAAGAGATAATTTCGCAGTTAATAATCTCGCTTTAATTTAAAACTATAATAATTAAAAATATTATTGCATTTTTCAAAAGAATCTTATTAAGAATGATATTAAAATCTATATGATCATAAAAACACACACACACACACACACACATGTCTATTATAACTTGAATCTAATAAAACAGACGGAATTATTTAAATTTAAATACTTTTTTTTAACGTTTAAAGAAAAAATTCTAATATTGTTACAAAAATGGTATGAATGACTATATATAGCAAGTGAATAAGGTCGCAGAGCTTCTCCCGAGGTTCTACGTAACGATGCGGTTACGCGCCGTGACTGCGCGCGTTTGCGCGGTATTATCATAACCCGGCAGCTACGGAAAATGAGTTTCGCGAACTTTTTAAACGCATCGCAAGAGTTTCGTTCTGTTCCATCGTAACCGCGCGCCACGCAGTTCAGGACGGACACAGACCGTTCGACTGCCATACTACGCGACTTGAGTGGAAAACGCTTCGGATAACCAGTGGCTTTCTGTTGCAGGAGAACATCTCGACCCCGGAACCTGCCGACATCGTCGATGAAGAACACTATCAAAGTGAGCAGAACTTTCTTCAGTATTTTTTTAGTCAGTATTGGCTTTTTTTTTTTTTAGTTTACTAGCGATAGAGAATTATATACCGATTTACGAGAAGTGAGAGATTGCAATTCCTTTACAAAACAAAAACAATGCGCCGTATTTTCCGGCGCGTGCGTGCGCGTTGCGTGCGAAGTTCTCGTTCGCATTCGATGTGCTTGTCCGCGGCACTTCATTCTCGTACTCCGTTACTCTCGACTCGGTTCGCGGCTCGAGTATACTTCGTCGAAGAAGCCGTATCTCGGTTTCCGTCTTTTTGGCGCGGCTCTTGAACGCCGGGGTCAGGTCGCACCCGTTTCGGGAATCTGACCCAAATTCTACGGTAGCGCGCGCGCCGCGCGTTTCTACATTATTGAACCGTGTCCTGAATGATTTAGACGTCACTCCGACTACACGACCGGTCCTCTCTATCCTTTTTCCTCTTCTCTCTTTTCTCTCTCTCTCTCTCTCTCTCTCTCTCTCTCTTTCTCTCTCTGCGCATCTCTTTCTCTCTGTTTCTCTCCCCGGGTTTGTCCGCCGGCTAATAAATCTCTGCTCTCGTCGTCGCGCCCGTCCGCCGCGTGTCACCGCTAATTCCGCCGCTCGGAACGTACAAACGGTACCGCGCCCGTGGCCGCGTGATACGCTGCAAAATCTGCGGATTGTCCCTTTGAACTCTCCGCTCCCGATTACGTGCAGTTGCGCGTCCTACTACGTGGACACTACATTGTTCCAGTCGTATTCCAACGGAATTTGCGTAAATTAATAGTAAGCGTCGTGCACATTTCGTTCTACAGCGTGGACACGCAGCAGTCGCGGACTGCATATTACGTAATATTATTATAATAGGCTGAATTAACCATTGACACATTGTGTCTCGCACTGTGGTGCTTTCACGTGGTAATCCTAATGCAAATTTCAAAATGTAGAAAACGATAAAGTCAAATATGAAATACTCGAACTCGTCGAAACGTCTTCGTATTTTTTAATTTTAAACATCGGATTTTGATTATCCGTTGCAAAACAGTACAGGATAAATTAGTCGATAAATTTTGTTTTTCTTCAGAAGATATATACAATTCGATTTATCAAATTGACAGAACTACAGTACATAAGATACAAGTTATTTCATTTAGTGTCAGATGTTGCGGATAAAAAGCACATTTTCATTAAATATAATCTGGTACTTATTAAACAATTTTTGGTTGAATCGAGGCGCGATATTTTAAGAGTCAATGTATCGGCGACTCGATTTTCCGACGGATCCGTTCGCATTTCAGTTCTCGTGTGGCACGGATCGATATAACAAATTAGTATCGTCAAACGTGTTACTCGGCACCGTGCATTCAATTACGGTTTAATTCACGGCGTACAGGAACGTCTCGTCTTCGGATAGAGATGAACGTTACACATGGAATCGTGTTATATGCGGTCGGATGAAGAAAAAAAAGGTTAACGATTTTGCGAGAGAAACGCAAACACAAAACTACACGACACAATACAATAATATCCCGGTCCGAACGTTCAATGAGCTTGCCTGCTGGGCAAAATTCTTTCTGCTAGGTGACGACGAGTTTTCTATGCAAGCGTTTTAGTCTATAGAACTCTGCAGACATAAAGATGACACCTTGTTCATTAATTAATCAACATGTGGATACTGCCGGAAAATCTGTTTGCATCATGCATTAGTCATCTCGCTCGTCATTCTCGCCAATATGTCGCGATCTTCGCGCCGTATATCGCTATAACGATTTTTCGGAAGACATTGTGTTTTATTTGTCGCTTGCGGATCGTATTGCTTTTTCGCTTCGCTGACGTTGAAATCGCCACAAGCGCAGCAAATTGAAGAAAAAAAAATCGCGTTATCGCTCGCTCTAGGATATTGGTTTGTCGGGAAACGGACGAGTCATGACGCTAAAACTGGCTCGTATAGATCTCGTCGGTAGCCTCTCGGTGGATATCTCACGGAGCGAGTCGCGTCAACAGAACGTCGTTAATCGCGCCGTCGATTTCTACCGCCGAGCTGATCAATAATACAACAACGTCTCTTCGCCAACTCGACACTGTCCGAGGATAAATCACGGATCACGCATAGCTTCGTCATCGGACAGTTAATCGTAGACTCACTTATAGACTCGCGCACGGAAGCTTATTCTGCCACGATTTGGTTTTTGTCCGCGAGCTCGTGTAAATTACCCGATCGATTAATAAACGTAACCGGCATTGCACGCGGTCCGCCGCCAGCTGCGAGTTGCGCTTGCACCGCGACCGGCCGATTTATCAGTTTCGGGTAATTAAACCTGTTGCGTTATTAAGCGGCGATTAAATCGAGTCGACGACGTTGTTATTGTTGTTGTTTTGTGAGTCTAATTTATTCAAACGCGTTCTGCTCGCTCGGAGCGAGCTCGCAAGCTCAGGTAGCTGATAAGTGATAATAGCCTACGGCGGACGAGGCCAGCCGGAGGTGGATGACGAATGTTGCGGCTCACTCGCGATATAGGATTGCGTCCGGATGTATGACTCCGCTCTTCGCTCTCCCTTCCCTTCTCCTTTCTCTCTTTCTCTCTCTCTCTCTCTCTTTCTCTCTCATTCTTTCTCTTTTGTATGAGCAAGGACTTCCGTCGTCGTAGGCGAGTTAATTTTTCAGGCGAGGAAGAGCGTTCGGCGAACCTCGCATTCGTGCACGTGCGCGCACGTGATCATCGTTCTACATGATTTTTTTTTTTTTAATCTTATTTGAAGCCAATTGGAACGTTTAATTTTTGGCAGACTTGCTCATGAAAGACCCGGATAAGCTGAAGCTGATGCTGCTCGCCTGGAATGTACAGGCGCAGGCACTGGCGCAGGCCCAGGTCCAGGCTGCCAACGCCGCCCTCTCGCCAAATAACTCTTCGACTACCACTACGGCTACCACCGTTGGCACACCTGTCACCAGCCAATCGGCCATTTCTACGGCAAACAACACCATTAACAATTCCACACTCACAGGTAACACCTTATTTCAATGGGCGGGATATCTGCGGCGTTCATGGGCGAATTATTTGCGGCGATACGTCTTAAAATGTCATGCACGAATGTTTTCGCGAGAAATATCGGCGTAACATTTGCAAAATCGCCAGAAAGAAACTAGTTTTTTTTTTCGATGCTTCAAGTTGTCAGAGACTATTTTTACAAGTTTTAACGAATAAAAATGTATGCATGTTAAAGCAATCAAAAAAATTCTTTATTTCGGAATACAAAGAAATATTTCAAAAGAGACTGTGTTATCGAATATCAAGGATATTTTCTGGTTTTTCTTTTTTTTTTTTTTTTTAATATGACGCTCAAACTATTTTTAACCATCTCGTTCTACATTATTTAACAAAAGCTAAGAATAATTCTTCTTTAGCTATTGTAAACTATTACTGTGCATCTTAGGATTAAGACTATTAAGTTTCATCTACTATTAAGTTTCATCTACTGTTATATATCTTCATAAAAAAAAATCGCGCGCATTGAAATCGACAGGCGAGACATTTAACGGAATCCATTACAGAACGTCTAGACGTCTTTCTTTCGTTCTTCTTTCGTCGCGAAAGGACTCGACGACGAAGTTTACGTCGACGACCCATTGATGTCGCCTAGACTGACGAAATTCCACTTATGAAAAGAACCTTGCTCCGCCTGGCGTAAGCGCGCGCGCGCGCGCGCGGCCAGGTCTTTAATGCTCAAGTTTTGCGTCTTTCTCGTGCGCGCGACTCGGCTTGGCGCGACGCAACGCGTTGCGACGGAACGGAGTGAATTGCAGGTTTCGCGGGGCCAAGGTGTACCGGCCATTTAGCTCGTAAAGTTTTGTCGTCGCGCGCGCGCGCGACGTGACTAATGGATCGCCGACCTAGGACGTACCCCGTGGCGTAGAAAGAGAAATTCGACGCTTGTGCGCCCTCGCACACACACGTCTCATTTGTTCCTATGTGTGTTTATTTACGTGTGCGAGTATACATGCATGAGCGATCGCCTACTCGTCGTTACGCCCACGCGATTCGGCGAAATCCACGTCAGGGTGAATCGCGGGGGTGCAACGCGCGCTGTGAGTCCTCGTTCTTTCCCCGTTGGCGATGAATCAGTGCGGGCGGACAGAGAGCCGCGTACCGAGATGAGGAATGCAACCGATACTTCTTCGAGTATCGACGCTGCTCGGAGTCATATCTGCGATATGAGCGCGGCACGCGGGCTGTTGTATATTTTATCCTCGTTCATTAATCCTTACATAATCGCCGCTTGTGTCGCGGAAACAATTTCTTTATGTAAAATTCCAAAATTTTTTCGTAATATTCGAAATTGATTATTGTTTTTTTTTTTTTTTTTTTTTTTTTTTTTTTTTTTTTTTTTTTTTTTTTTTTTAATTTGTTACGAAACTGTAGAGATACCTAAAAAATGTTGGACTATTAATTGCATTGCTGCCATTTTTGCTTCGTAGAAAGTAAGTGAATTAAGACAGTTTGGTATATGTCGTTCTTAGATTGTCTCTAGTTGAACGAAAATGGAGTAATGTGAATGTGAGAGCGACGAATGTAATGTGGTAATTGCGCCGGGCGGATGGACATTGAAAGTTGAATATCGAAAATTGTCGCGGCGCATGGAAAGTCCATTAGTCGCACTATTACGATATCGCAAGTGGGCCTCTTAAAATCATTTTGAATTATAGTCCGACGCATTGTTAATCCGTTCGTTCGAACTACCTATTTTTTCGAGCTGTAGAGCTATTTTTTTATAGAAAATGTGCGATTTTAATTAAAATTTTTTAAACTCTCAATAGATTAATATTTGTGAGTTTAAACAATTATGACTTTTTTTCCTATTACATAAAATACAAAAAGTGCAACGAATACTACAAATAATACTACGTATCCAGTTTTAATGTTCTTTCGTTGAAAGTACGCTTAAGACAAAAAAAAAAAAAAAAAAAAAAAAAAAGGAGCGCGCGCGTTAATTGCCGCACACGTACTTAATGTCGCGATAATCGCACAGCATTCTCTGAGAGGCGCCGAGTGTTTCCGCGCGGTACTGCACGCTCTCGGGACTCGCCTGTTGTTCAGTTAGGCCAGGTTGCGGAAGGATAATTCACCGCGCCTCTCCGCCTCGGTACGCCTCTTCCATCTATCCTCTCTGGCAGCTATTTGAAACTGGTTTCGAAGCGGGCCTCTATATCTCGGACGTAGTCATTGCGTAATGAACCAGCCATCGGCCGAAGAGACGAGTAGACGTATATAATACATAGTATATATATATATATATATATATATATATATAAAATGTGTATATGCGTGTACATATATGAGTATATATAGACATATGTATGTACACACACATACACATACTGCACCGTAGATAAATCCCCGCTTCTCGTCTCTTCCTCCCTCCCTCCCACGTGATGACTAGCGCTCTCTCTCTCTCTCTCTCTCTCTCTTTCTCTTTCTCTCTCTCTTACCGGACTTCGCTTCGTAGACACACTGTGTTTCGCAAATCGATTTCTCGATAGAACCACTTCTTCTATCGCGTGATCTCGGGCGGGAAAAGCGACAGTAATCGGCGAAGCTAATTGCGCGAATCCCACTTGCCGAGACGTAGCCTCGCACGCAGAATTTGCATTTTCATACTGAAATTCGCGGCCGTTCACTTTTTGTAAATTTCACGCTTTTTATTTTATTCAATTAACATATATCAATCAATATTTCCTCAATACTCAACAATTGTTTTTATGCATGTGGTGGACTAATATATAGCTTGATATGTAATTGAATTTGAATTTAATTGATGAAATATAGCTATTTAAATTTGTTTGTGCTAAATATTAACACAAAAATTAAATTTCGGTAATATACACACATACACATACATACACATTTATGCATGTACCAAAATGTGTTTTATCCGATGAATTCGTATGCATGGTTCGTGTTGCGAATCGATTTTTCGACAAAGCTGCTTTGTCTACTTGGAAATCTTAATAAAAAATAATAGCCACAAGAACATCTTGGTTTCTCATCTCTTAATGCACTCTGCGCGCGGTAGAGAGTCCACAGTATAATATTTATAATTTACAACGAGAGATAGTACGAGTAGGAGAAGGGACACAACTTTCCCCGCGCGCATATGCGGCGATTACGCTTGCGATATGTCAAAATCACAATGTCTTTTAAAGTACGACCACTTCCGGATTTGAGTCGTACATCAAGACTGTATATATACATATCTCTCTTCAGCAATTATTCCTTAAATATCACTTTCTTAACAGTGTTTCTTCAACTATTAAACGTGTGATATAAATTAGCAAGTGTGTTTAATATACATACAAACAGTAAATCAATATATGAATAATTATTAGATGATCTATTTTAATTAATTTTTCAATAAAATCAACATACAATTATTTTTAAAAAATCATTATCCAAATAAATTCTTCGTATACAAAATAGAAAAAGTCGAATTATTATCATTTAATTGACATTACAAAAATGTATGTGATGATAAAATAATTAAAAACTTTTATTTCATTTTGAAAATCTTTACGTGTATGTACACACATTTTCGACCGTCACCTAAGCTCATTGTTAGTTAAAACATCGCGTGAACTTCCGAATTCTCTCTTTCACGTTGACGTGCATGCCATCACGCGCGATGTCCTATTATGGTCAGTGACATTTATGAGGGACAAGATAATACGTCTTCGTCCATCCTCGCGATTGCACGTTACCGTCCTGCTGTTCGTGCGATGGACAGAGTTTCATTCCTGAGTTCCGAAGGCAACGTGGGCGTACGTGGCTTGTCTGCGAATTTTGTAACACACGTGAGAGTAGACTCCGCGCGGGCAAGCCGCTCGCCTAGAAAAAGAGGAAATGCCCGGTGCGGTCGTAAGGGATCAGGATATTAGTTTCCCTTTGCGGGAACACGAAGTCCGGGAGGAACGAAAAGGACGGACTCGACTCGGGTGGAGCGCCCGGCTGACGCCACTGTCGTCCACTTGATTTCAGGTTCAGGCTAAGAGGCGAGTCCAGGAACGGTGCTTAGCCGGTGTGGGATTGGGATTGGTAACCGGCTTTCTAGCCGCGGTAGTGTTGCCTACGTGCGTGCTATTCCCTTGCCTTCTCCGACTACTCTCCGGCGGTATCCGGCGTACGCTCGCCGCAGGCCGGGAACCCTCTCTCTCTTCGTGTGCGCGTATATGTGTACCTTCCTAGAGAGTGTTACACGTACACATGAGCGCACGTATGTTTTTTTTCCCCCCGTGGACCCGTGTGCCGCACGTACTACACGCGTGTGCGTGTGAGAATCGAAGTGCAGCAACCTCCGAGAAGCCGATGAAACTGCGTGAGTAGGAGAGAGAGAAAAGAGCGGATAGAAGAAAGACAGAGAAGAAGAGAAAAGAAACTCGGCACGGTGCAGCACGCCTCCTGGACGAGAGTCCAGTTTCCCGGGTCGTCCGCTCGCGCGTCCAGTTACTGGTTTTACCGGAATCCTCCTAGAAAGATGCGTCGCGATCGCTGAACGAGTCGGAGAATCAGGATCGCGTCCGCTCGAGATGGCTGCGCCCAGATAGACACTTCGTGTCTTCGCGCGGAAGAAGTTGAAACGCCCGGCGGAAAGTTGCTCCGCGACGATGCAAATGTTCCAAGACGTTGCTTCGCAACGCGCGCCCGCCTCGACGGCGAAGTGGCGTCTTGGAAACTACGCTCGGAAGAATTCGATTCCAGAATGCAGATTACCTCGCGTACACAGCAAGAGAAGTAACACTCAAGATCGTGCGCTCGGTTCAGATGAGCTGCATCATCAACAAACAAAAACGCTTCGCGATCGTATCTGTCCGATATTTATTTTACTTTTTATACACATCTTTTTATATACAATTTTATATAAAAAGAAATCAGTAAATAGACGTACACAGAATGCTCAGCTTTCAATGTAGACATTTCCAATAAAGGAAAACAACATCAGTTATTATTAAATAGAATCTTGGAAGAAAAATATCATCTTCTTCTGGAAAGATTAGATTAAAAGTAGATGTTTTTTGTTTTTCAAATCTATATTCTATATCTCGTATATTTTTACCGCCTTTATTTTTACGCGTGAAAATCGAAGTGGGTCACAACCGCGAAGGTAATTCGAGTAGCGTGTAGAAAATTAAGGCAAACTTGTCCGCTTTGTATGGATGTCGTCGATGTTTTTTTTATCAACCGTGCGACGGTATGAAACGGCAGCCGCAAGGCTGTCCCTTTTTAATCAGAACCAAGGAGAGCCCCAGGTGGAAGAAGACCGCGAGACTCGTAGCCTCTTTACGATCCCCCTGCGGCACTCCCTACCGACAATCCATACATCTCTTCTCGTACGGCGAAGCCTCTCGCCGGCCACGACTCGTACCTTGTCCCCCGTCGACATCCTCCTCTTCGTGAAAGCACAGTACCTTTACCGTACGTTCTCTCCCAGGATCGTGACGGTAAAAGACCGCACCATCTTTTAACACCTTGCACACGCTATCGGGACTTATTACAGGTTTTGAAAACGGTCCGCAATTATCGTCGTAGAAAAGAAACACGGTCTACACAACGGCGGCCGGTCTACACAACGGTTCAATCTTTCTGTCATCGGCACAAATGACACGCTCAATTTTATTTTGCTCTCTTGCCGATCATTTAATCACGCGAGGAACGCTAAACTACTATAAAGTGATCTTTTTTTCTAGACCGTGTGAAGTTCTTCCTATGATCTTTTTTTTTTTGCATCGAAGAGAATTCGAGTATGGGTCGCGAAAAGCATATTAAATATTGTACTTAAGTACAATAATATTTCTTAAAAATTTTGTTAAAAATACTTTATAGCGTTGGACTTTTTTCTCCCTTTTCTACGATTGTACGTTGAGAATCGCATCATTATTTCTTGAGTTTTCAATCAAAAGAGGGAAAGTAACATAAACATTTGTAATTGTTGCTAGTGTTGGTGACCGAGTTTACGCGTCGGAATCCAAACAATCGATATCGGCAACACGTACGCACGTACGCTGTTGTGAAAAGATGGTGAGAGTCGTTTACGAAATGCTACTTTGGTCGATCATCTTTAATCAATGTCGTCACGCAAGCCGAACGTACACCGCGTTTATCGTTATTATATTCGCGGGATAAATACCACCCACGTGCTCCTCTCGCTCTTTCTCTAACCCGCTAGTCCGTGTATCCAGTCGGCCGCACATGACCGGCTCTTCGCCTGACCATGGCGTGGGAAGGAAAAAGTGTTCGCTTCTTTTGTTCCAACGTTCTCTATTCATAAATCGAAACAGCGCGAGGCGGCGATCTAATCATCGCGGCGCGGCGAGTATTCAGCGAGAATGTTATTATTTTTCTGACGCTGCGCTCGTCTCCCGGATGCAGAGTTTTCTCTCTTTATCAGATAATAATAATTACCGTTTTCGCGCGAGCGCAAAATGTTTTTACCGCCAAATTTGTGTGTTATTAATTAGTAGTAATGATTAAAAATATCATTGTTCATATTACAATCATTATCGATACTAATAATACTAATAATGTCGATTCCAATAAATGACATTTAAATAATAATTATTATCGTTATTATGTGTTATTAAAACCTTAATTATTTCTACATCTGTGTACATGTAGCTCTCAATTCGCGCGCTTCGTTGATTAAAACTAAAACGAAACTCTGTATATCCGAAGTGCTGAATCGTGACAAAGTCGATTTTTCTTTTTTTTTTTTTTTTTACAGACACTCGAAACGGCTCTTGCGAATTGGGGGATTTGCCAGCAAGCGCCGTTACAAGTTTAGGTGCCGTGGCGGGTGTTGGCGGCGAGGACATGGCTTCATTGTGGGCATCTTACGCCATGAGTGGTTTCAAGAAGACACCGCCACCAGCATCATCGGCAACGCCCTCGCGGTCGGATCGCGACCGTGAGTCCAGTCCGCCCGGCGGTGAGGGGACGGGAAGCGCCCACGATGAAACCAGCAGTAGTGGTAACAAGGAAGAGGATAACGAGGACGACGATGATATGGATGTGGATGAGGGATTGGATCCGCGGCATCACGATCCGGAACGTCTCAAGGCGTTCAACGTAAGCATGTGTTCTCGATCACATATATGTAAATCCTTTCGTAAAACTTTTTTTTCTTTTCTCGTAAACATTAAACATAATATCTTAAGTACAATATAGTCGGTAATTAAGTTGGCACGGCGAAAAAACTAATCGACCGCTTCATTACTATTCCGTATTACCATATATACATCATAAATTCAAGGAACTAAGACGGATAAAAATAAGCGAAACGCCCGATTGCATATCTAACCAGTCACTTTATGCAACCGACGTTGGAAGAAAAGCGTCGTTCACGCCGGAAACGTGAAAAGAGTCGTGCGGGAGAAAAGGGAAAACCGGCACAAGCTATATCTAAGCTACGCCGTCGGCGCGTTGAGGCTTTCCCGAAAAACCTTAATTATCGTAAAGTTTTATGAGCGCGCGGTGCTCCGGCTCGCAGGGGAACAACACATACCTTTTCTCTTTTTCTCTCACTCTGCGTTTTTTTCTTCCTCTCTCTCTCTTTCTCTCGTTTCCCGCTTCTCATATATCTCTTTTTTCGCCCGTTTTCCTCGTGAAAGCTAAGCGGCCGTAGTTTCGCGGCTGCCGCTTGGCGTGCCGGCCAGCTTCTTAATTAATTACAATTAGTTTAATAGAGCCCCGGTGTTGCGCCCCACCGCCGCTAAATTCTTAATTCCTTGAGCGGTTAGCGAGACTCGCGCGTACTAACTCCCCGCTTAATTTACTCCACTAACATCGCCGTTGCGTCGTATCCCGCGGCAGATGTTCGTGAGGCTGTTTGTCGACGAAAATCTGGATCGCATCGTGCCAATTTCGAAGCAGCCAAAGGAGAAGATACAGGCGATTATTGACAGTTGCACGAGACAGTTTCCGGAATTTGCCGAGAGGGCCAGGAAGAGGATCCGAACGTACCTGAAGAGCTGTCGGAGGAATAAACGGGGCAGGGAGGGCGCTCCTTGGGACGCTGTAAGTTTTTCATCAAATCATCAATTAATCGTCAGAAGAGATTTTAAAAAAAAGTAACTTGTACGATTAATTGCAATTGTGTGTGTGCACGCTTTCTTCGAAATATTTGTTTCAAAATTCAAAAATGTATAATGTTGCTTCTTCGAATTCAAAGTAAAAACAGACAGTAGGAGCAGGAAAATCATCGGTGTACATAAAAGAAATAAATTAGAAATTAATCAAGATTTAAATTATACGTTTTGATCGTTTGTTTATTTTTATTTTTATCGTTTTTTAAAAATATTTTGAAAAACTTATATAAAACTCCCCATATATAAAAGATAAAAATAATTTAAGATATACCTAGATAAAAAACCTAGAATTTTTTAAAAGGAGTTGTAAAAACGAAGACAAAAAAACGACCAAATGAAAGCTGAATGTACGTGTAAAAGCAATTCCCGAGACCTCAATGTTTATTGACAAACGTTTATATTCTTATCGATATATGTTCGCTTCACACATGAAATTTCGTGCATTTACGTGGCGTGATTCAAGTTCAATATGAACGACAAGCACAATTACAAACGGTGACGAATGCGCATTTTTTTTAGGCAAGACCAACGCCAGCACACTTGACCTCTGTGCAAGCCGAGCAGATTCTGGCAACGGCTTGCGAAAATGAGAGCGAAAACGCTAAACGCATGAGACTCGGCATGGATCCGGTGTCGCAGCCCATGCCAACTCTTCCGGCTGCAACAGTGAGTAATGTTCACATGTAAACGGAGAGAAAACACTATCGCGACTAGCGAGCGACAATGTTGCTCGCGACAAACAAAGTGTTTCGGATAGCTTGGCATTAATTGTATGTGTCGCAACGTTATATTTGCGCCTTAAAAAAAAAAAGAAAACAATCGATATGCATGCGCGACCGAAATGCATTGCTGATTAATTTAAAGCTCTTCATTACTAAAAATCACACGTGTCTCTTCACGGACGTTTTGCTAATATTACACGCATAAGACAAAACGCCACGCGTAACCTTTGAACGTTCTTGCTGACGTATAAAGAAATAAATGCGGAATTTTTAGAAATCAAATGAGTTTTTATGGCGACTTTCGCGGATGTTTGCGCATTTAATGAATCATGAACTAAAATATGAGAAGCAATAATTTATGACAAGACAGATGGAAAACCCGCGTGTTAATAATAGTTGCAAAAAAATAGATCAACTTGTTGTGGCGCCAAAATCTGTTCTTGATCAAACATAAGTATTTTTTTTATGAAAGATTGAGTGCATTCTTTCTCTCTCTTTCTCTCTCTCTCTCTCTCTCTCTCTCTCTCTCTCTCTCTCTTTCTCACTGTGTGTGATCGAATACCGAACATAAATTTATAAATCTCTGAAAAGAATATCGTCTGTTTCCTAGAATCGCAATTTTTTCCATAAACGTGTGCTAATCATGTGCGTCACGCAGCGACCGCGTGTACAAATAACGCATGCATTTCGAACAACTCGCCGGCGCTCGAATCGATCGTTATCCTCACCACGAAAAAAACCACGTTGTTCCTTTTATTGGTACGTTTTTTGTTTCATACACTCGAATTCGAGAACCACAATTAAAAATTTTAATTTCTTACAATTTTTTCTTAATCATGTTTTTCAACTATTCTAATTAGTATCGATGGATGAAGTACGGATAAAAGTCAATCGAAAAATATTGAATAAAAGACAATTAAAATTAGCGCGATATCTTAAAGAATACATTTACCTATGTAATAAAATAAAAAAGTAAGAATGAAATATAATTAAAAGAAAAGATATGTTTTTTTATGAACGAATGTAGTCTCGTGCTACATTATCGTGCGTGAAAGTTCGACGAGCTCCTGCGCAACGTCTGACAGCGAGATGTACGTGGACGGAAAGCTAGAATTGATATAGGTACCGCGAGAGAGGCCAGTGATAACCCGCGGGTCGCGCACCTCTCCCACTCTCTGATGCAACTACTCGCACATACAAGATCGCGCTCGATGGAGGGCCTGCGTAGCTCGGCTTCTCGTGAAAACGATTATTCGTTTCGCGCGTGCGAAACGAAAGAATCTGAACATATTCTCGGCGGGAAAATGCGACGCGTTATAAAAGCGCGACGTAGAAGAAGAGAGAAAAAAGTTCACTGTGAACTTTTGCGCGTCTCGATGACCGGTCGCGCGTTTTCACGCGTCAAAGAGGAATTCGTGTTGATTGCACGATGTCGCGCAATTAGTCTCGCGTGTCCGTAAATTTCGCGGTGCATTACGTCAGCTATGGCGGAAGGTGGGTTTGAAGTTCGGAGAGTCATGCTGAGACATTGTTTGAGGAAGAGACTCGCGTGATATCCGGGAAAATCGTAGGGGAAAA
The DNA here is from genome assembly GCA_014839585.1 of Pseudomyrmex concolor. NCBI lineage: Eukaryota > Metazoa > Arthropoda > Insecta > Hymenoptera > Formicidae > Pseudomyrmex > Pseudomyrmex concolor. The sequence continues at coordinate 6,945 of QVOB01004878.1, read as the reverse complement.
ATCGTATTAGATCTCTCTTCAAAAAATATCGACCTATCTCGCTAGAAAGTCGCTGACATCATTGCTTAATCTTGCAACAGAAGCGCAATATTTTTGGAATAAGGCAATATTAAGAAATGATATCAACGCGTGACTCGCCATCAACTTTGACGCTGTGGCTACCTATATTTGCGCGCATGTCGAGTTCGCTGACCCTGTGCGATACAATATGATAGCGCGAAAACGCGGGAACGAATGAGTGATCGACCGCGGTATTCCGCCGCACAAGGTGCTTTAGATGTGCAGCCTCTGAACCATCCCGATTCACAATGCACCGGCGTTACTTGGCGCGCACCTAATCCTATCCTTCCTCTCCCTCGATTCTCTTCGCTGGTTCTTCCGCAGATTCCACAGTTAGCGAGGCTCGCCGCTACCATCTCGCTCTCCCTCCCTCTTGATTCTTCTTCGTCGCTCCCTACTTTGCTACTTCTCGCAAACGAGAAGATGAAATGCGCGCACACAGGTTTCCTCTCTCCACACGCCGATTCCCCGACTTATCTACTTTGAAAATCCCTGTCCGAGAAGGAGACGGAGAAACGGAGAGAGGGACCCGATAACCTCTCCGGCGACCTAAAACCTAACCCATTAAGAAGAAGACCTCTCTCATATATATATATGTATGTATGCCGCGGTCCGTGCGTCGACGAGGCGGCTATCTGCTCTTCTCGTGGCCACCTATATAATTGACGTCAACGCACACTGCTGGCCTTTCATAAAAACACTTCCCTACATCCGTTCTACGCCGCTTCAAGATTTCATTCCTCCGTGCTCTCGCCGTGCTTGGAACACCCTCTTTCCCGCGCTCTTCGCAAATCCCTCTCGGCTCTTCTTCTCGTTCACCTCCTCCTTTTTATCCTCCTTCTCTTCTTCTCCGCTCTAACTCTCTGTGTGCGTCTCTTTCTTTTTCTCTCTCTTTCACTTTCTTTCTTTCGATCCTCCTTTACTGTGCAAGTCATCCGTTTTCTGTGGCGGAGACCGCACATCACCACCTCTCGACGTTAACCGTAGTCCTCTTCTTGCCTTCCTCTTCCTACTCTCTTCTGATATCTCCTTTCTTTTCATTTCCACGAATTAATTTCCTCCCGTGGACTTACTCACGCCTCGTCGTTTCGTCCCGGCGCATCCGAACGTTCTCACTGCTCATTCCCAGTGTTCGTCTCTCGTGTCAACCCGTTTTTTCCTCACCCTCTCCTTGCTTCTCTCTTCCTCTTCATTCCGTCAGTCAGTTGAGAAACGCCTTCGCTTTTCTGAACGCGGACGTTATTGTTATCGTATCTATACGTCGCCGGTAGACCGGGTGGGGGACGCCGAAGTGGAAGATCGGAGTGAAGAAGCAGAAGAGGAAGTCGAAGTGAAGAAACTCCTGGCGTGCTTTGTTCCGCTCCGTTGCTCATAGCGGTGAATACGATCACGCGCTGGATGATCGAGATCGTGTTGATAACGAGATCGCGGATAAATGATATAATAGCGGCTCGATTAGCAGCTCGTGTCGGAGTGACAGCGGGGTTGACGATCGATGATTTGTGAGGTGGTTAAGTGTTCGTGTTATTGCTACTTCTAATTAGTCACGTGCTTGCACGACAGTTTCTAATTTGCGTGTGTTACAATCATGAGGAAAAAGAATCTACCGGTGGGTCATAAGATAACCCGATACGAAGAGCAGGTATTATAAATTGATTTATCGCGTTTTTTATTTCACACACCGTCACTCTTTAATATCTGAATATACAATTACGGAGAGAGAAATAAATATTTCTCGTAAAAGAGGAGGAGAGCCGCTTCGCAAGCCAATAATTATTGATAACCAATAAAACAATCGTATTAATTATCTGGCTTACACTACTACTATATCAAAACAAAAATTTTGCTGACACCGAATATGACCGACCCGATATGTTGTTATTCTTCAACGAAGATATACCGGCGATGAAATTTAATCTTGACAGTAATTTTAATGTAATCTTTTAGTAGATAATCTAACACGCGTCAAAACTGAAGAAATCGTATCTTTGAAGCTTGGTTCAAAAAAATATTTGTCGTATATTATCTTCGTTATTTTTTTAACGTTCGACAACAGCACGAAATGTTGCTAAAAAATAAATGCAGAAATATTTCAATATTGCTATTTATATTTTAAATATTGTAGAAATATTGTAATTGTAATTACATAAGAAACATTATGTATAATATTGTTGCACTTGGATTTGTGTGAATATTATATTGACGTTACAGGAATATATGTTTGGGAGCGGAAACATATCTACATTGTGGCAATCTTTTAAGAAAATTGTACGCAATAATTCAATCTTGCAAAATCATATTCCTGCAATAATTTTTCAGCAATATTTTGTACTGTAGTGATTTATGCATGTTGTCAAATTATTAAGAATTAAAAAACGATGATTGATGTAATAATTCATTTTCTTAGCAACAATGTTATTATTTATCGGTTACAGCAAACGGACGTTCGATCAAGTTTGGAGCATTTCTCGAGCACGCCAGTTAAATCACTTCCGATCAAGAGAGAAGACACACCTCCAGCATCACTAACATCCCTGGCACCACTAACCAGTTTGGCAAACTTACCAAGCAGCACCCTTTCCTCTACACCACTGTCGCTCGCATCCGTGTCGAAGTTGCTTACGCCGGCAGACAACAAGAGTCTCATGAGGTCAGTACGATGAACTAATTACGAAGACGCGACGGATGAAATCCGTGTTTTCTCATTGGCGACGTAATAGAGCCAACGATACGCCACTCTTATCCGTTCTTTCTTAATTAACTAACCGTCAGCATCAAGGCCGACTCGATTCCGATATAAAGCGGCAAAAATAAAGTTTTTTTACGAATCACAAATTTCGCTCACATTAATTATTTTGATAATGCGTCTTTTTCTTTAAGAAATTTGCCTTGATTTCGCTTTCAATGTATGATTTACAACTAACTTGTTTTTTTGTCTGAATTACCGTAACCGATTATCATTATCGGCTTCGTGATTTCCGTCGTTGAATCGGCCAAGTTTCTAGATAAGACCTCGACTTCGGTCAAAGGTCACGGTATAAAAATTCACTGGACGCCTCGTCGAATGGGCACACGGAACGTGGAGCGCTAATCAGCGGCGGCCTTTATCGTTAACGCGTATCTCATTCTCGTTTTTCAGTCAGGCAACGATAGTCAGTTCGTCGACGGTAAATGGTGTCGCCAGTGGCGGTGCACCAACGGCGATGTACAGACCCAACTTTAGCCAGGCGTTCCAACGTGCCGGACCGACAACGGTACCGCCGACTCTCTCATCCGGATTGTATCCGACCCAAAGTTTCACGTCGGGCCTACTGAGCAACGGTACACAAAGTAATATTGGTTATTGGTGTTTTTATAAGTTCGCTTTCGCGCTATTTTTTTGAGTTGCATCCCCTCTTAGCAATCAGTTGTGAATTAGTCGATAGTTATATATATACCGAAAAAAAAAAAAAACTATGAGATGTCAATAAAATATATTTACTTTGCAGTCAAAGTACTTGTTACTGTTTTTAATTCAATTTTATAACAGTTAAAATAAATAATGATATTTCCTTTAGATTAACGAACATATACTTGATAGCCTTTGACCCCGCCGCAAGGAGTTGGATTAAATAAGATTTAAAAAAATTTTTTTCTTTCAGTGTATATGTATATAAGTTTAAATGAAGTTTTTTGAAAGTTTTTTCCAATAAATTAAGTTTTATAAAATATCTGTACGCTTCTTTTTATGTTTGCAATCAGTATTGTTAAGCGATGCAACTTTTTTAGCGAATTGCGATAAAGCTTGAACTCTCGTTTTTGAAACGCGCGTTTATCCTTGCAGGACCGACGGATCTCAGCATGAAGAACACGAAACCGTTGCTGAGTCATAAGCTAAACGCTACGGAAATGACCGCGGTGAGGCAACTGATAACAGGGTATCGAGAGTCCGCCGCTTTTCTACTGAGATCTGCTGACGAGCTGGAGCAACTGTTGCACCAGCAACCATAGAGCTACATTTACATGGCCAGCGTTCATCAGCAACTCGGCTCATAGTTACAACGATCTGCAGGGAAATGATGCGAGTACTGATACGTAGCGCCTGTATAAACATCGGAGAGACTCATTGATGATTTTCTTCATTAATGATCTTTTTTCGCATCTGGTTGTCGGCAAGATGGTTTTCCTCGTGCGAACTTATCCTCTGCCGTGAAGTGGCCCACTTGCGCGAACCAAAATGGATCGAGTCGATCTGACACAAAGCGAGTGTGCGACATCGATCGCCAGAATTCAACTGCTTTATAATGAGAAACAATTTTTTTTTTAAAAAAAAAAAAAAAAAAAAAAAAAAAAAAAGAAAGAAAAACTGATGCTTATGGGATTTCGTCAATGTTATTGCAATTTGTCTACAGGCGTCAAGAATATGCAAAATTCCATTCACATAGATTAAATAAGTTGTGGCGCATTTACACGTGTACGCGACATTTCTAACAATGTAAGTTTAGATTTTAAGGAACTTACTTGAACAGGGTGTATATAAAACAAAAAGATCTACAAGGTTATTTACTTAATTATTAATAAGTTTTATGGATTGTGTGTGTGTGTGTGTGTGTGTGTGTGTGTGTGTGTGTGTGTGTGTGTGTGTGTGTGTGTGTGTGTGTGTAGACGTGTGTGTGTCTCAAGAAAGAAGTCACAAGGAACGAATGAGATGACGAGTCATTTTCGAAAGCATATAATAGTATCCTCTAACGCAGGCAAAATCCCGGAAACGTTTTCTTCTTTTCGGTCACGGGGACGCGCTTGCATTTTCTCCTAATTGAGATACGTAAGCTTCGAAGAAAACCTCGCTCGTAGAGCTCCATATAGCTCTACAACTATACTCACCGTTTCGATGACGGACGACAAGAAGCCGTCGCGTGTTCTTACGGGATGCTAATTTCGCTAATCTGTCTGTTGTTATGTACATGTATATATATAACATGAATGATATATGACGCAACTAGATGATACTCTCGTGCGCACGCACGAGACTATCGATATTTCTTCACAGAGAGAGCGCTATTAATTTTGCGCGACAAAATCGTGTCATTTACTTCGAGAGAACGGCGCGCGTCACGTAAAATTCAAATAAAACTTGATTTAGGATATGAAACAATAATAAAAATAACACGATTTTTACGAGAGATATAGAGAGAGACAAAGATTTGTAAAACTTGACCACTTTTCTTGCCACTTTTGAAGCAAATGACTACGAAACGAAGATATAAATGTATTGTACATAGATATAAAAATGCTTTCGCGCATTATACAATTGTATATATATAGTACGTATAGGTCGCTGGACAAGATGGATTTTTTTATTGGCGACAATGTCAGAAGAGATGAAGTAAGTAATTTAACTAATGACTAATGAACTAACGATAAGTGTACAATTATTATTCTGGTCCGTAATACATATAGTTAGACCAGAGCAGCAACCTGGAGCAGCGTAGTGATCGAGAATTATAATTTCGGGACCATCTTGTCACGATCGGACAATACGTTATAACCGTATTTGTAGTCTCCGGACGCATCACTGTGTTACCAAAGAACACTTATTATTATCGCTACTGTATGTATAAAGCGCTACGCAACAGTCGAATTTCTCTCTGTCTTTATTTTTCATTTTGTTTTATTTTTTTTTTTTTTTTTATTTTTTTTAGGCTAGATTTCTCACGCAAAGATGTGAATTTATTTTCGTTAGTTGATCGTACGAGAATCAATGTAGTACAGTATCGCGCAAAACACGTGATAACTGTTACGCATCCAAGTACGAAAAGCTTATCAATCATTCGTGTTTTAGACTATTAATATTCCCATTATAATTATATATATTATGTTTCTGATATATTATTACATTATATTTTTATTATTATTATTAATCATTTTATTGTCATTGTCTCATTGGTATGTTATTAATTGGAGTTTGAAAATTCAAAATAAAGTAAAGCGTGTATATTCCTCGCAAAATAATTTCGCTCTGTTTCTCTGTCATCTTTACAGAAAGTTCGAGCTTGTTTCTCTACTTATGTCTCTCCCTTATCTCGTTGTTTTGTACATACACATTGTCGAACTGCACATACGTATATAGATTACGGAACTTAAATTTTCGTAAGTAATTACATATAAAAACGGAGTATATATATCTTATATACTCCTTATATATTATAAATATATAAATATTTATATATGTATATATTTATATATATTTATACTATTATATATAAATATATATATAATATAAATTTCAAATATACATTTATATATATGGAAATGTAAAGTACTTTTATGCGAACGTTTGCTGACCGCTGTTACCGTCAAACTCCAAACGTGGAACATTCCAAGATAGAAAAGCAAACAGAACTATGCTGTTTTACGAGAGAATAATTTTTCTTTTTCATCATAAATCTCTATTCTGACGCTCGTCATATATTCTCTTTATTATTATTATTATTATCATATGCTATTTTTGAATTAGCATTTGTATTTTATATTATCATATAAATATTACTAATAAAAAAATTCATTCCGACTGCGAATGTTGTCGTTAAATTGACTTTTGCAAAATTTGTGTTGATTTGATATATCGTGTACACGTGCAGAATCGAATGAGTAAAACAAGATTAAATAAAAAAATGCAATTCTTCATTCTTTGATATTTTTAAGCTGGCATGTATACATGTATTACTTAATGTTTCAATGTTTTCTCTCTACTTTTCTCTCTACCAAATATCTTCGAAATAATTCTCTCGTAAAATAGGATATAAGTACATAGGGAAAAATTGAATAAAGAAAACCTAGAGGAAGAATTTTATTAAAAACAAAGAATGTGTGTGTGTGTGTGTGTGTGTGTAAGAGAGAGAAAGA
>QVOB01004877.1:0-10086 GCA_014839585.1 Pseudomyrmex concolor | reverse complement strand
GGTTAATTGATTCCCCTCAGGGTTACAATATTTTTTCAACACTCCACTTCTATATCCACGATCCATTTATATCCACAATCCATTCGGAGTCCCGATTTAGTTCGCTTTTCAATCGATAAACTCGATTTGAAAGAGACCGGCCCGGAAAAATCCGATGGTGTGGATTCGAACTCGGGACCTCCCACTCGCAGCCCTCGCACTCAAGCCGCGAGACTACTGGGCCGGTCTTTCAAAGACTGATAGATTTGATTGATAGATAGATTTGAATTATAAAGTTATTAAAATCTCTCTCTCTCTCTCTCTCTCTCTCCTCTCTCTCTCTCTATTAAATCTCTCTCACACATTTCCTTTTTATCTCAGTGTAAGCGTCTCAACTTATATCCAAAACATCTTCGCTAAACTTAATAACATAAAGATTTTACATTACATTGCTAAACGTAGATTTAATAGATTGTATAATGGTTTGCGCTTTAGAATACTAAATATAGAGATTTACGATCTTCACAGATCATCTGATTGTCTGAAACGCAATATTCCTCATCTTGCTTACATCCTATCAAATTCTTTGCCTTCCTACGTTTGGAAAGAAATTTTCGAAGATAACTACATTTCATTTATCAACTACAACAACAAATTATTTTTAAACAAACGTAAAAAGATAAGTGACTTAATTAAAAGTTTTAACACGGAAACTTATAATAACAGTACACCAATCAAATATTATTGTTCTTATGACAATTCTAACAATTTTAAGACTAAATTGACCTTTGACATTGATAACAATAACAACGATAGCAGTGTCTCTGTCTTCGTTTCCCAAGATTGTTTTCATAATAGGGAATAAAAATCCCTGTAAATCCTTTATTTACTGTAAATGATAAATGGTTCCTTAATATATCCAATAATGACATTCTTAAAGATGTGGCTTGTTTGTTACAACTTGGCGAAAGATACTGTCTTCTTATTGGTCATTATTTTTTCTCTTCTCTCCCTCTGTCCCACCTTCCCTACCAGTTTTTTCATCTCTTCCCCCCTTCATCCTCTATCATTTTTTCTCCTGTTTCGCTTTTTTCCATTTCTTCTTCCAATTGCTGACTACCTTCTTCCGACCATCTTATCTTTTCTATCCTTTTTCCTTCCTTCTTTTTCCTTATTCGTTTCATTCCACTTCTTCACCCACACCACCACAGGATGATGATCTGAATCCATTTTATCGTCTACCACTATTTTTTCCACTTCATCTTTTACCTTCTCCTATTACATAGTCGATTACCGATTCCCCCCTCCCTCCAGTCCAATCCATACCAATGTCAACTCTCCATCTTCGTCCCCTCTCGTATCCCCATTCCATATAGATCATCCCATCTCCTCTATTTTATTCACCAACTTCTTTCCCTCTGCATTGATCTTCTTATCTTTCGATCTTCTTCTTACTTCTTTTCCTCGTTCTTCCTCTTCCACTATCTCTCCATCTTCCTCTCCCATTCTGGCATTAAAGTCTCCTCTTAATATTGTTCTTACACTCTCTTCTTTCTTTTCCATTAGCTCTTTCAACTCATCCAACATTCTTTCCACTCCTTCACTTATGTACAGTCTTATCATCTTCCATCTCCTATTTTTATATTTCTAACCAGTATCCCTTCTCTTTCCTTCCAGTTTTTTTCTTCCTTCTACTCTAACTCCTTTTTCATCCCCATCATCATACCTCCTTTTGCTCTACTCTTTTTATTTCTTTTCTTTGCCCACTGTACTTTCCAATTAAAATCCTTCGGCAACTCACCTTTTTTCATCCCTTTTCATCTATCCCCGTTTCCATTAAAACCATTATGTTCCACTCCTTTAATCCTTCCCAAAATTCCTTGTCCTTATTTCTCAACCCCGTCACATTTCAAAATGCTATCTTCCGTATACCATCTTTCCTCTACCAGTATTCCTCTTTTATCTTCCTTCTTTCTCCTTCCCACGGCCTTTTCCATCTTTTTCTTTTTCCTTCTCTCTACATTATCATTTCCCCCCTTCCCCGTTTCCTGTTCCCCCGATCTTTTCTCTGCTTTCTTCTGCCCATTCTTCTCCATCCTTCTCATTATTTCCAACTCTTCATTCTACCTTCACCAGTCACCTTCAATTCTCATCTTATCTCCTTCCATCCATACATTCTTTCCTTTTAGTCTTTCCTCCACCGCTATCCTTCCCAATTTTCTTCTTATCTTCCTTTTCTTCCACGTCTAGTCTTCATCAATCCATATTGTCCTCCTTTTTAGGGACTTCTTTTTTCTCCAAATTAACTTCTTACCCTCTTCCTTTCTCAGCTTAATCCATACTATGTCCCCTCTCTTTCCTTTTCCTATATTCAATCTCCTCATTTCTTCACAGCTTATCTCCACCCCAATTTCCTTCCATATCTTTTCCACTTCCCACCTCCGTCGCCTGTTTCTTTCTGCATCCCTTTAATCACTAAGTTCCTTTTTCTTCTTTCCTCCCGATCCCTCCAGTCTAAATTTCTCTCAATCTGCTCCACTCTTATAATTTCTCCTTACCCTCTCTACATTCCACACTCCCTTTCTTCTTATCCTTTTCTATTACTTCTTTCTCTCTCTCCTTTTCTTTTTTCTCCAACATCTTCTCATCTTCTCCTCTTTTCTTTTCCATTCTTCCACTTCTCTTTCCATTTTTTCCATTCTCCCTGCAAACTTCTCCAACTCTTTTTTCACTATTCTCAGCTCATCCCACATATCCATACTCTCTCCTTCCCCCTCTCCTTCTTCCTCTTTTTCTTTTCCCCCCTGTATCATCTTCCCTCTTATCTCCTGCAGCGATCATTGCACTTTCTTACTGCTCCTAAACACTCTCTCCTCCTCTTCTTCTTCCTCTTCTCCCCCTTTCTCCTCCGCTTCTCTTTTCCTCTTCAGCCACTTCTTCAATACATTACTCTCACTCACCGACCTTTCCCTTTTATATCCTTCCATCTCTCTTCACATCTCTACCTTACTTTTCCTTTTACTCGCTTCCTTATCCATTTTACTTTCTTCCATCTAAAATTCCATAGATTTCCTAAACTGAACACATCTTACTACTCCTTCTGCACTTACTACACCTTTCTCTCCTAACGCTTTACACGCTCCTTATGCTCTCACACACGCTTTCTCCAGCCTAACTTTCTTACCCAACTCTCCTATTTCCACCTTATTTCTCTCACTCCACTCTCTCACTCACCCTCCACCTCACTCTCACTCACACTTCTCCCTTCCGCGTCTTCACTCGACTTACTCTGCTCAACTCCTTGACACTCTAACACCACAATAATCACCTTTTAATTACTACGCTTTCTCACACTGATCTATAACATTCGCTAACGGAAGTCAGCTTTTGATTCGGTGAACAAAGAAGTGCTGACGGGGGCAATGAAGGATAGAGAAGTAGGGGAAGGATTGGTGGAAAGGTGTATAGAGCTGTATAAAGAAACAAGGATTAGAGTGAGAAAAGGGGAGAGGATTGGAAAGGAATTTTGAGTAGGAGGGGGAGTGAGGCAGGGTTGTCCATTGAGCCCTGGATTGTAATCTATTGGCAGATTTGAAAGAATAGATGAGAAAAGAGAGCTAGGGAGGCGTGAATTTAAAGGGAGGAAAGATTTACTCCTTAGCGTATGCGGATGATATTGTGCTACTGGTGGAGGAAGAGGAAGGGATGAGGAACCTAATGAAATGATTTGAAAAGTATATAAAAGAAAAGATTGGAGTTGAATGTGGAAAAATCTAAGGTGCTAAGATTTAGAAAAGGAGGGAGAAGAGATAAGAAAACGGAATGGTATTGGGGTGGGAAGAAAATAGAGGAAGTAAAAAGGTTTAGATACTTAGGATTTATATTTCAGAGGAACGGAGGAGTGGACGAGCAAATTAAGGATAGAGTAAAGAAAGGAGCAGCGGTGATGGGGCAGGTATGGGGAATCGGAAAGAGGAGATTTGGAAGGGATTGGGGAAGAAGAGTATGGCTTTTTGATACGTTGGTATGGTCGGTGGTGGGATATGGAGTAGAGATTTGGAGATGGAAAGAATGGAGGAAGATAGAAAGTTTGCATAAAAGATATTTAAGGTGGATACTGAATGTGGAGAGGAGAACCCCGGGTTATATGATAAGGGAGAACTTGCAGAGAGAGTTATTAAAAGGAAGAGCGGGAATAAAGGCAGTGAGACATGAAGAAAAGATTAAGGGAGGGGAAGGGAGATAATTGTGAAAAGATGTTGGCAAGAAATAAGGAGTAGAACGGAGAAAAAGGAAGAGATGTCGGAATGGGAAAAGGAAAGAGTGGAGTTTTATATAGAAGAAAAAAAGAGATCCAGAGAAGTGAGAGATGGGAAAGGATAAAAAACTCAAAATATAACAGATGGTACCAAAGAATAAAAGGTAAAGGAATATCGGGATATTTGAAGAAGGGATGGGGGGAGGAGAGGTAGCGAAATACAGGTTAGGGAATAAGATGAGAGGAGAAAAGTATTGGGAGGGAGATGACGAGAGGAAGTGTCAGTGTGTGGTATAGGGGAGGAGAATTGGAAGCATGTATGAGAGGAATGTGTGGATTGGGGAGTGGGCGGAAGCTGGGAGGAAATGGTGGAAGTGATATTGGAAGAGGAAGGAGAAGGGGAGGAATGGTTGAAGGAAAGTGAAGAAATAGAGAAGAATGGAGTGTAAAAAGAAGAAAGACGAGAAGGAGCAGGGGGAGTATGAAAGTGGGAATGAAGATAGGTGAAAGTGAGAAATGGAGTGAAGGTGTATGAAGGTAAGAGGGAAGTGAGAGATAGAATTAAAAGTGGATGAGAGAAAGGATAGATGTATGTGGATTAAATAAGATGGAAGAGAGGAGAGAAGAAGTGCCGGAAGCGGAGATCCAAGGCGGTAGGAAATTGGATAGGACAGAGGTGTGTGTGTGTGTGTGTGTGTGTGTGTGTGTGTGTGTGTAGAAGCGGAATAGAATAAGGTTAGGTTAGGTTAGGTTAAGTTAGATGTAAGGAAACTAGTTGTAAAGTTTTATTATACGGTAATAAGTAAGATAGTAAGTAAGGTTAGGGTTAGGTTGTAAAAAGATTGTAACCCATAATGGGAATCAATAAAATATTTATCTATCTATTTTAAAAAAAACCATGTGAATGTAAAACTGCAGTGTTCATACGATGTGCACACTGTCGTAAAAATTATTGTTTCATTTGTTTTTATGACAAATATCATCCTGCATTATGTATTATCCCATTTAGTTCCAATAAATAAAATGTTGCATAAATTTTTACATGTTGCGTACAATTATTTATCCGCTTTTTAAAAACACAATTAGTAATTAGTAATAATCTATTTATTTTTACCGTATTTTTTAAATCATGGATTTTTTATGCAAAATGCATTTTTATAATATGCAATAAATAAATAAAAAACGTAGTACTTACATTTAGATTATATTGAACGTATTACTTACATTTAGATTAGAATTTTGAAGAAAAAAAAGTATATCGAGACTCGAACCAGCAGCGTCGACACTACTAACCTAACCTAACCTAGTACGCTACCGCTACACTACGCGCTCTTCGATTAAACGGCCTATTTCATGTCCTTATAAGGTACCTCGAAATTTTTTAATTCGATTTTCTCGCGAATGCTTGAGTAGTGCGTCTTATTACTTTATCCTGCAATACTCCACATAGTCATCTATCGATCCTATAAATTTCGTTCAAAGCGATTGATACAACGTCGCGACTTTTTCTTGTAAGCTTATGTCATTTTGTTCCATAAAGCTTAAGATACTCTGAGTTACTCCTTCAGCTTTTGTTTGTGCCGGTGTTGTATGGTCAAGGTAGCTGAAGCCATGCTCCTAAAGTAGAGATGTTCTCTTCTTTTATTAATGTTCGTGAAAATGTTGTGTCAGATATTAGAATTTGAATGCATGAATTATCTTTTCGTCCATCAAAATATAGTTTTCTCAGATTCTGAGCTTTTTGTGAAGACCCCATCTGCAATTCCATTTCTAGCTTCTTCCTCTCACGAGCAACTTTATTCTTATCTATAGTTTTGTCATCTTTTGTCAGAATGCCTAAATCCTCTAAAACAGCGCAAGCAACTTGAGCTGTACAGCGCTCTGATAAGTTTTATCTTCGGGACACTCTAGTAACTGCAGGTAAACAAGAAGAAGACTTGAAAAAGTGAAGATACTGTGAATATATCATCATTTATAATATCATCGTTTGATGTTGAGACGCACGAGTTAGTATCATTAAAATCTTTGTCTGCAATCGCAGCTTCTGGCTCACTGTTGTGAGGTTTTATGTTTGTTCTTATGTTAATATTGCTTGTCAAATTTTTTTTATATGTTTTTCTTTGTTCTTTTTTCTGCAAGTATTTGCTGTACGGAACATTAAGAGACCCTATTTTCATCCTGCGACGAGATCTTTGATCTACAATAGCAAAAAAGTTCTTTCTTTTTCAGGTATTCTGCCCTCTGGGGGGCAAGAACACGGGCTAGGAGCTTTAGAACAGAACAGCTTTAGAACAGCTTTAGAACAGCTTTAGAACACATTTAAGTCTGCCAGATTCTGAGCAATCACACTGACGAGGACATTTATAACTGCAAACATCAAACAGTCTGTATGACTCAATTTGGAAACTGCTAAGCCTTTTGATAAAAGCATTGTCTTTTGTTTTATCTCTTTGATATGATTTTATTATGTTTTGATACGATATATAGTATGCTCTAATCTTTTCTTTTATTTTCAGGTTTCAGGTTTTCAGGTTTTCAGATTAATGAGCGGAAGACTTGCTTTCATCAAGATACTAGAAACTATATCGGCAAGTGCAGATATTATTGGCTTAACGTCTGGATTAACTTTACCTGAGTTGTGTCTCTAATTAATGTGTCTAACGATGTCTCTATAAGTGGGAAGTGTGAAGTGTGTGGACAGATCAATCGGGAAATACTAAATACACTCAAACAAAGAGGGCTGACTTTCCTGACTCTTTGTACTACATCCCCCCTGATCTGAGTCATCCATAATAATTTAAAAGAACGCAACAAAACCAAAACAAAAAAAAAAAAGACGCAAAACCAAGTAACCAACAAAACTATATGAACAATTTCGCCAAGTCAGTAAAAAAGTAAACGCTACGAACGAGCAAGCTGTAAACTAATAGGACTCACCACGCTGGGTGTCACCAAGAAATAATGCTCTGTAGACAAAGTCGCTAAATTAGCAGAAAAGAAAACGCTACAATCGAGCGAACGAGTAAACAGGATTTAACACGCCGCTGCAGGACAGCAACGGCGGCAATGATTGTTAGAAGAGCAAGGAAAAATAGAGTGTGAGGAGTAAGTTTGAACTAGTAGTCACCTATGTGCCTCCTGCTTCTTCTTATAACCGTGCTGGCGCAGTGATAACCAGCTGCTTTTTGGCATTGCAAGCTTCTGTCGAGGCGCGTTTGGCATATACCATTATTGTGCTGTATGCAAATTTTTTTATAAATAAAATCAAGTAATCTTAATTATCTTATGTCTAAGTTCTTCTCTTTTTATATCTTAAGAAGTATAATTTTTTTCTGAAGCGACACATAAGCCGGTCAGTGTCCCTGTATTGCGAAATTGCCTACATATCAGACACTTCAAAATTTTAGGGGTGATGTGGAGGCAGTAAACGTCAACCGAAAAATCTAAAAAAAAAACATGGTAACTTCATGGTCCTCTATATTTTCCGCATCTCGCCGATAACAATATTAAAAAATTTTCCAGATTCGGGTCACCCTAGTACGCATAGATGCCAGTTTGGAGACGCTTGCAGCATGCTCAGCAAGTGGAAGGGATACATGCGCACATATGCGAACAGTCGTGTACATGTATGTTCTGCGCTTTAGTGAGTGGCTGTTAGTTTGTGTGCTGCAGCATGCTGCAAGCGTCCCCAAACTGGCATCTATGGCTGTACGATAAAAGACCGGTAACGTGAGAGACAGCGCGATTAGCCCGTCTTACTTTAAAAAAAGGACAGACTAACTCAACCACTTAAAAACGTCACGTACCGGGAAGAGACTCCAGTGCTGAGTTTGTATCTCGCTTCAATACCCTCTTAATATATTTTCTTTAATTCTGGAGAAGCGTTTTTCATTCCAATCAATGAGTGCAGAATGATTTCCAAAATAAAAAGTAAATCAAAGCTTCAGCATTTTCTTAAGAGGTGAGGCGATTCTGCGCGATCAATCAGAAGGCTGCGTACAGTTAATCTATCGGAAGACACGCATGATTGCGAATTTGCCAAAACACGTTTCGGAAAACACTGAGATAACAATGTAAGAACGTGAATATTACTTCCACGAAAGCGGTATACTGCAACACTAATATTAACTTGCTATCTTATTGTTGTAACGAGGCGAGCCTCATTACCTTTTTTTTATTTTATTTTAGTGTTTTGCACCGCGGCAAAACACTATAGGCCGTGCAAAAATATGTGAGCGAGCGCGAATGTGTGCGGGAGTCACGGCACTCACAGCTCGTAGGCACGTGCTCCCGTGGGACAAACAAGTCCGCACCGCACACCGACCCCGGACGGAACACAGGCCGTCCGGGGAGTATATAATCCGGCCGAAATCGGCAGTCGAGACCAGTTCTTTTCCCGAGCTCGAGACGTTATCTCGAGAGCGATCCTGTCCGTCAAAGGCGCTGTCTCAGACATAGAAATCCTGACTGTCTGGTCGAAGCGTCTTGGAGCGAGATCCTGACCTTCCGGTCGAGGCGGTGTTTCGATTCACCCATCCGAAGCGTTGTCTTGGACATCATCCTGACCGTCCGGTCGAAGCGTTGTTTCGATTCACTTCCTTCGAGGCGTTGTCTCGACTCACTTCCTTTGAGGCGTTGTCTCGACTCACTTCCTTCGAGGCGTTGTCTCGAAGCGTACTCCGACCGTACGATCAAGGCGTTGTTCAGTCTCAGCGCTCCGGCGTACATCATCTCCATCATTCACGAGCCCGGGGACCAAAAACGACCGTTGTCACTGCCACGTCGTTTTCACAACGCACCGAACAGCCGTTCTCACGGCTCAAGACTAGTCGTTCTCACGACTTCACACGGCCGTTCTCACGGCCATCGGCATCTCTCAATCTCTTGTACATAAACAACTCCTGCGTGTAAATAGCCCGTCTAGTATATAAGATTAGGTTTAAGTTTCGCCGCGCCGCGCTGCCGACGAAATTCGCCCACGCCGTATTAGAACCGCCCCGCGAACCGATTACAATCCGCGCCGTAGTAAAACCGCCTCCGCGGGCCAATTATATCTCGCGCCGCGTTAGCTGTTCGTGCAAACCGATTATAAATACGTGTCGTATTGTATGAACTTAAATACAAGCGAATGAATCATTATATATTTCAACATTAAATCAAACCGAGTGTCGCAATTTCACGCCTTCCCCTCCTCCGATCCTTAGCACCGACCAAGCTGTCCGGCAGGCGGAAGGCCGGGCAAAACCGATTGCAAATTGGCTTCATTACATTGTTTAAGAAATTCGGACAGTTTGTCTATACCTGTTGTTTATGTTATTAGATTTGACGTCTTTTTTATCTGATGATACGCGGTCACGGTTTTTAAATTCAACTGTCATAAAAGTGCGTATATATATCTCGATCATATTTCTTTTTTGTTGCAATGTAAATAAAAACTGTTTTGTAATAATTTGATTAATTCAGATTTGTCTGTTTCTTAATTTAGTTTGGCTGATGATGATCAAAATTAATTAAAGTTTGATTGAAACGTCCCATCATTTACAACAAATTTGAATTTATTTGAGCCACTTCTACTCGTGAAATCCTTTTCGGTCCATTTCAAGTAATTATACAAACATAATAAAAATAACGATACTGTAACTAAACGACTTTGCATGTTTTGTTAACCCAAATAAATAATTCTAATATCAAGATGTGTTTATAATAATTTGTTTTTCGTATTTAATTAAGTACGGAGAGAATCAAGTTCACAGAAACAATTTTCACACATTTGAGACTGACATTCTATAACAAATTAGACATAGCTCACATGCCCTTGATATGACTCATTTTTTTTTTTTTTTTTTTTT
>QVOB01004870.1:0-21346 GCA_014839585.1 Pseudomyrmex concolor | reverse complement strand
GCGTCGTGTGTGTATTTAACTTTTCGATAATTAGATAGGGGAAACACGATCGGAATTTCGACGCAGAATTTCTATCTTTTGTAGAAAGAGAGAAAGAGAGAGAGAGAAAATAGGTACACACCGAGATAAATCGATCGCGCAGATATGCGCCACGTGAAATTTGACCGATCGGATGATTGCAATATTTTTTTTGCGATAAGCTTGAATATTCAACAAGCTTAAGATTTTTCAATCGAGAACTTCCTTTCATTTTCAATAAAATCCGATTGAATCCCGCCCGACAATAAAAGTTCGGACCCCCCTCTAACAACAAGAGATTTCATTCTCCGGCTATCAAATGCGAAAGAATGAAAAATTGAAGTAGGAATTTTGAATTTTGAATCTCTCTCTTGAATATATGTATTTCGTCGCAAGAAATATATTTCTCTTCATGTGTACTTGCTTCGTGTAGTATTTTCCCCACATTTTCCCTCACTCTCCTTCCTGCGCTCTCAATTGCCGTGTAACTATTATATCATTGAAACCGTGAAGTGAACCGGTTGTCGTCGCCGTGACAATCTTCGTCAGTTACGCTTTACGGCGCGCGAAACATTAGCTGTCAAGTTCGTCATATTTTTGTCAAGTTTCGTTCCCCGTCGCAGCGTGTAAAACAGAAATTGAATTAATGTCACAATGTATGACGTGTATATCATTGTTGATATTTATTTATACGACCTGTAAATCTTTTTCTTTCGGAAATTTCTGTGTTACATTTAGCTCCGACGTACGGATTACTCGAGTGGGTAACATCGTTAACAGATCGGATCGCGCGGACAATAGAGGCATAGAATTACATATTGAATATTCGCGAACGTGGCGGCATCGAAGATGCACAGGACGTACATCCACGTGTGTATATACATGCGACCTACGTGCTCTGCCTCTAGGCATTATAGACAATGCCTGGGACATGTATTAGCGATGTCCCTGTCATCGTCGGTATCCTGATACACCATCTCTCTGTGTAACGTCACATTATCGGTGCGAAAATTAATACGCGACATTTAGGAAACCTCGGCGTTAGCGTAATCATTGGACGAACGCGCAGTTTTTTGCGTAACTTGGATTTGGGAACCGGATTTGGAAACGTTAATTGGAAAGATCGTGCGGAAAGAAACTCGGAGAGATGTGCAAAACAAACACATTTTGTATGAAAATTATTTTTTCAGTTTTTTAAAAATAAAAATAAAATATACATCTTTTATCAAGAAAAACATCATCATATAATTGAAGATGCTTAACGAAGTCTAAGGTAGTAAATATACAGTTTGGTTTTTGTACATACATATATATATATATACATATGCAGTTAGTATGCGCGCGTACTTATACAAAAATGACGTCTGTGCTGTGATTAAACATCGACAAGAAAGTTTTTTTGTTTTTTTTTATCTCGAGTTATGCGAAGTCATAGACATCTTAACATATAGACATCGTTACACATTTTTTTCTGTTTACGTTTTCAGTGATAAAAATTTTCAATTTTTTTTAAAGTTTTTTTATCTTTTAGTTTTAAGACTTTTTATATTTTTTTTTATTTTATAAGCTTTTTTTCAATTTTTTTTTTTTTATTTGTTTTTATTTTATTTTATTTTTAGTTATTTTTATTTTTTTTATTTTTTTTATTTTTTTCATTTTTTTTCTCTACGTGTATATATATTTATGCTCGTACACACAATAACAAGAAGTTATTTATACGTTTGCATTAAATCGAAAATGCCTATTTGCCTGATAAATATCAACACACATGTACACAAAATTTTTTTTTTTTTTTTTTTTTTTTTTTTTTTTTTTTTTTTTTTTTTTTTTTTTTTTTTTTTTTTTTTTTTTTTTTTTGTTTTTTTTTTTTTTGTAGCAAAAGAACGTTCAGGCCACCAGATCTTACACACGACAGTAGGCATCTATCGATAACAAATTCATAAACACATACACACAATGATATATACGTTAATATATAGTTTATATACATGTCCGTAATGCATAAGCCATCACGCAAGTAAAAAATCGAGAAATAACATGCATGGAACTCGGTCAGTTCGGTAAATTTTTTGTGTGCGATCGATACGATCGAAAAGAACAGTACATTGCTATGTAAGGGCAAGTTGTACGATGACTCTTAATTAGAACGGACGACAATATTCTTGGGCAACCAGAGGAGGAAACTCGGTGAAATTTTGATTTTGAACTGCGTGTGATCCAGTTTTCATCAAAACATTGTTTTGCGGTGGGTGCGATACGATATAGCTTATCACTGGTACATTGTACGCAACTGGTATTTGAACATATCGAATGACGGTTGCGGGTTGTATTCGGGGAACAAATACTTCCGCGAGTGGATTCAACGGACACATTTGTAGCTTGGGTACGTCCATCAGGCATGCCTTTATCTGCTCCAGATCGATACCCTGCAGAGAAGCGACTTCCATGTATTTTTTCCAGTGCTCCTTGCAAGAACCTATAGTGAGAAGAGCAATCGGATCGCCGAAGACCGCCACAAGACACTTCGCTCTCGTCAATGCGGTGTTTAGTAAGCGCGGATCCGTCAGGAATCCGTAATCCTTGACTTTCGCCTCGGCGGACAATCTGTAAAAGTCGAAAATTTTTATTGAGCTTGAATTATCAAAAATGTATTAATTTACATTCACGTCGATATATACCTGTCACATGTCTTCGTTCGGACCGTGCTGATAAACACCGCGGTGAACTGTTTGCCTTGAACGTTTAACACTCTCTCGACGGATACGTCAGAAAGATAGCGATTGCGTAATTCTTTTCGCAACGTTAAAACTTGTTCGGGATAATACGCCAGAACTCCAATAGATCCCTCGCCATAGGGACCCCATTGTTCGGTCGGCCAAGTGTTTTTCAACTCTTCAACGCATCCTGCTATCATTTGTGCCTCTGACTCGTTGTAGTATCCCGTAGAATATACATCCTACGAAATACACAGATTGCGCGAAACCTTTCTATTTTTTATTCCTCGATGTTTTCTAGCGTATGTATACGTACCTTTTTTTCCGATCCGTTTACTGCATAAAACGTCAGTGGTTTCAGAATCGGATGTCTCTGCAGTTCTGTGTTAGCGGATTTGACTTTGCCGTTGTAGAAAGTCTTGGATGTGTAATCGATTATGTCCTTGTGCGCGCGATAATTATGACACAGATGTATCCGGCACGGATGATTTGACGGATAGAAATTGTTCATTCTCTCGAGAAGGCTAATGCCCAGTCCTAGATTGCTCGCCAGTACGCTATAGATCTCCGGTGCGAGTTGCATGTGATCACCCGCCAAGATTAGACGAGTATTAGCATTGGCCAGTGTCAGAGCTACCAACGCCTCGCATTCGAACGCCTGGGCCGCTTCGTCAATAATTATGTGAGTCAGATCCAGATCCAGTTTGATTAGGCAACTCGAAGTCGCCAGAGTGGTCACTATCAGACCGCAGTCGCGAAGATCCTTCTCTTCCGGATCGCGAAAGACTTGATTTTCCTCCATCAGACAGTATTGCCGAACCACCGGATGAACCTAAATCGCGAAGACAATCACAAACCTTTCGTTGAAAGATTTTTCCGTTAAACGTTCAGTAAGAAAAAAAAAAAAAAAAACGAAGCAATGCCATTGACCTACCGTGTTTAATGCGCGCCTTTTGTAATAAATCCGAACGGGTTTAAATCTGGGGTTTTTATTCTTCGTGTACCAGAAGTGGAAGCACTCCTTGATGTAAAGATCAGCGGCGCTATTGCTGTGCGTGCACAAGAGTATTCGGTTGTCCGGATTCTGCACGAGCAAGTACAGCACGTGCGCCAGGGTAAACGTCTTGCCCGTGCCGAACGGTCCCAGCAAGAGCACAGGCGCCGAAGGAGTATTGCTGACCGGCAGTGTCATCACCGTGGCTGCTTGCTTCTGTTCCTGATTGAAGACCGAATTCAACATCAAGGTGGAAATGAAGTTGAGATCGTTCGCATCGATCTGCAGGAAGTTGTGGATAATCTGTTTGTCAATCTGCAGATGTTCGTTTCTCAGGAAAACCAGATTCACATCCGTAAGAGCGTCGACCGCTAAGTGCCACTCGCAGAAATTTAAACGGTTCAGCACAAATTGCACCTCCAATTGGACGTCGGTATTGGCGTGCTCCGCTGAGCGCCAAAAGTTGACGCAATCCTTGCTCAGTCTGACGAATAAGAACGGCGGGCACTTGTCCTCGATGTAAGCGTGGAAAATCCGATGTTCCGAGTTGTTGTTGGGTTGCATTTTAAGTAGAACGCTATTACAGCTGCGCTGCATGACCCTACCGCTCTGCGTGTCCTCCAGGATATCTCGATTGGTCAGGAGCTGCGATGGCAAGAAATGTCAGCTTTTTGCTACAAGCGGAGAGAGAGAAAAGGACAGATCCTTAGTCGACCGAAAAAGGAAGAAAGTTAATAATAAACTGGAGAGTACATCCTTTCTCCTTGTGAGCGGAAATTAGTCGGGATTGATGTTAGTGAGAAAGAGAGAGAGAGAGAGAGAAAGAGATAGAGTATAATATATGCGATGGATTTGTTGTGTGCGAGAAAGAGCAAGTTTGCACGCGCGATAGACTCACACAAGCGTAACGATAACCGCGCGAAAATGGAAGAGAAAGATAGTGAGAAAAAAGAAAAAAAAAAGATCGAACACGTGTTGACACACGAAAATAAATAAGACAAAAAGCGGGAACAACTGAGTCTGTCTTCTCAAGGAAAAAAAAAAAAAAAACAATAAAAGTCGCACCTGTGCAAAGAGTTCACCGGGCGGCGCATATTTGGTCTCGGTAGAGTTATTAGTCGTCAGCTCGTAACTCGAGAGCAGTCTCACATAAGAGATGTGATTATATCTCGAGAGCTGCTCGTGTCTGGCGATCTCCTCGAGCGTGATCATTTCGTGCCAACGACCCCGATAGTTCTGTGGCCTCAGCTCCCTTTCCGACAACGTGTCCTGGGTGAGGAAGAAATTCTGTTTGTCGGGAAGAGGATAGATCTTGGATAATTTGATCTCTCTGGGATCGGTGTAAAACGACATAAAGGAAACCGAATCGAACTCGTAAGGATTTCCCCATATCGGTGGCATTTGCGAAATCTGATATTTGGTGGCCAGTTGAATGCGCTTATAGTCGTTGATCGGTAAGTAGTCCGCGCAGATCTTCTGCAGATATACCGGATTACGTCTGAATCCGAATATCACGTTCTGCCGATACGTTCCGTGATTGCTGGCGGTGAACGCGATCGTCACCGTGTAGTATCTCTTCTTGCAAGGGTCGAAGGTGTTTACGATAGAGGGATTGTGCCATTCGTTGCCGTTCGTCAAACCGATTTCAATGCCGTCCTCTTGCACAATCTTCAAGTTGAAGTTGTCACGAAAATCGTTCGATAGCAAGGCTACGTTCCGCAACTGCTTACCTCCTTTGGGATCAGATATTGACGAAAACAATTTTTAAATTTCGAAGAGTGACATACTATATATGCATTAGTTAGAAAAAAACAAAATATTATCAGTGTCTGATATGATTTCACAACCGTTGTGTTATTTCTCTACCGGCTGGAAATTGATTAGACTAATTAGATTTTCATTAGATAGACAAAGCGAGATGTTTTACAAGTAATTTAAAAATCGTTTACAGATTTCTTCGCATTCCGGAGAAGTATAGGAAAATTACATGTATTTACACAATTAAATTCACATATATAATAAACATAGATATATATATATTTCTAATTGAGAGTCTCACATGTTCGAAAGATGTGAGATTTTCTTATCTGTTTTCGAAATACTCTATTCGATAACAAATAACTAAATACACATTTTCCTGGACTAAACCAACATTGTCTGTCAACACTTCCTTTCGTTATTTTATGTAAGAAAATACTAAAAAAAAAATAAAAAAAAAAATAAAAAAAATAAAAGGTTGAAGACAAAATTGTCGAATAAATCACAACACACATACGCAAGATTACGCAACACATACAGATCAACGTTAAAAAAAAACGTTTATAACCGATAAACGTTGCGATATAATCGAATATATATTTAACTTTCCCGCGAAATCGCGCGACAAGAGGCGAGCACATGGTTGTTACAACTACAACTTACCTGTCGTGAAGATGTTGAACTTCCACTCGTATGCGCCTGTCTTACCGACAATTCGACAATTTACACCACCGTTCAAACATATGTACACGTCCGGTTGTTTTTCGCAGCTAACAACGGCGTCCGGCTCGCCGGATCTGAACCATCCGCATTGTACCTTGGATGGAAAGTCGGTGAGATACGGCGTAGATTGTTTGCCCGAGTCGAACGTTGCGTCCGCCATTATTAGCACTTTGCGGTCCGACTCGACGCGAAACACTTGGCAACGGCGTGTTAAATCGGACCCCGTACGTAACGCAGACAATCGTGCGCGTGTACCGGAGAATACGCGCGGTCGAAAATTGTTCCGATTAGCTATCACATAAACAACACGTCGCGGTCGCGTTCCTTCATCGGCATCGTTACTCGGCGCGCGTTGTCGACTAACAGGAGGAGAGGCGTCGTTGATACCGTCGTGCGGTCTCTGACGGAATTTTCGGGCGCGCATGCGCGGCAAGTACGCCACTGATGGTAAACCAGCAACAAGAGACCGTTCTTACCAACCATGAAGAATGAAGAAATTTCGCAATAGTAAGGGATGTAAGGCCGGCACGGTAGGAATGTGATTCATTCATTAAATCGATATCGCCTCGCACACACACAATTGTCTAGCAAATGGATCTTACGCCTAATAGATTTTTAATAGCGTCTTCTAATCTAATCTAATTTGCAGTAATAAAAGATACACTTGGCTATCGTTTTTTAATGGATATTTAATGAGATATTTAAAGAAAATTGGTAGATTTAATTGAAATATGCGATACGTTCGCGAACATTATAATTGAACATTATAATAAAAAAATTGACTTTGACCGGCGATGACAAAAAGATTATTTTTTTTTTTTTTTGGCAAGATATAAAGTTTGTATTCGGTATGGAAGCGAAAGCAGCCGCGAGTAAATTTTCATGCAAATCCTCGGCGGTCTCGTGGAACCACCGGAAGTGGACTAAATGACAAACGCCATTATCCTCGCGAGAGTTTCCCCGGAGGGTGGCTGAAGTGCTGAAAAGGGGTGGCTGAGGGATAAGAGCGACAGGTTGGTAGTATCCGTTGGATCGCATCGCATGGTGAGTTGAAAGCTTTCTAACTGCCGACCACTTTTCACCAGTGGTGGATTCAGCGAGTGCGGAACCCGAAAAGCACAAAACAACACGCAGATAAAGAAAAGTGCTTCGAACTTCACTTTCTTATTATACGTAAAAAAAAATAAACTTCATAATGCGCTTACTTGTGTTTTAAGTTTCATTAAAAAATAAAAAATATACCGCAGAGAAAAACATGATGTAGAAACTCCCAATATAAGACTTTAAAAAAAAAAAAAAAAAAAAAAAAAAAAAAAAAAAAAACAACAAAGAAAATATCTCTCTTCCGTAAAATGTTTGCAACAACTCCGTAAATGTTGTATCAAAACGCGGATTTCTTAAAAACGTGGAACGCGCATGATAACGAGATCCGCTACTGCGGATCCATGAGCTATATTGTCTCTGTCCCATTTATTATATATACCAAGCTGTTCGCATTTGCGTGGTGACGCGAATAGAGAAAAAAACAGCCGGGAGCATCGCGGAAACTGACCGGAGGAGTCGGCGGCGATGACGGCAAATATGGCACACAAAGCGCACCCCGTTGTTCAAGAAAAATGAGAAAGAAGAGATTAAAGTCCATTCCTACTGCAGAGAGAGAGATACATCTTTTTTCGCGCGCGTTGCAGGATACCGCACAATCTTTTTGCGGCGAATTTAACTGGGAAACGCATGTATTTTAATAATTACGCAAACCGCATTTTTACGTCGGACGCACAGCTTTTGCCCCGGCTGCTGTCATCTTTGTGAAACGCTGAAAATAATACAAAGCAGCCAGAGAGTAAATTTTTTGTGCGGAGTAATTTTTCAAGTGAATCAAGCGCGCGCGCTTGCTTTCTCAGCACATCTCTTTATCTTTAAAAAACTACTTTCTCTTTAAAGTAGTTGTCTCTGCGGTTGAAAAAAAAAAAAAAATTCAATTTCAAATATCGCCGGGAGAATCTTTTGTTAAAAAAATTGAAAGCAGGATTTTTTTTCAGAGTTACCTCGCGTGCATCTCTCGACTACGCGCAATGCTTCAAAAAGTCGAAACACCCCGCGTTTATGGATGCGACGCCAGCCTCCCGCGTCGGAGGGAGATGATAGAGGAACGATGAGAGAGCGAAAACCGCACGAGAGAGGCAGCCGGACCGATCATCTTTTCGTGTGGCGCGAACAGCGTCACACACGCGTATCGTTAATTAAAATCTGTCGTCGGCGATGCGCCGCGAAACGAACGGCTGACACGACGGAGCCAGGAGGAACGGGTGAAAAATCGCGCTAACGAGACGGCTTTCGTTATTGGCTCGGAGCTCCGTGATACAAAGAACTATCGTTATCGGGACCCGTGTCTGTCTTTCGCACGACGCTTCCCCACGGGGGCCTCAGCTCTCTCACATGCCGCTTTTAATAAAGCTCTTCGTATATCGATGTGTCATTTAGCCGTTAGCGCGTTAAGGCAGGTCTCTTTTAACTGGCGTTTCCGAATCATGTAACGTTATATAGCGAGGGAAACGCGCTACGTACGATTTTTGAGATAACGAGAACGTGCTTTGTTACTACCGTGACAATAAAGTCGCCTAAATTGTAAAAAAAATAAAAAAATAAAATAGTCACAAAAGTGTTAATTACTTTGGAATAAAAAATGAATTGAAAGATGCACATTGATTCGAGTGACTAACTTGCTATTCAAGTTAAGTTTAAAAAAAAAGAAGCGTCAATCTATTTTCAAAACTATTTATGATTTTTGGAAAAGCGTTTACATAATTCTTCTGGAAACATTATCGAGTATGTTTGTCATATACAATTATCGTCATTATGTTTGCTGTATTAATTTTGTGCATACAATATTGTGCATACATACAGGCTACTGTTTATTCGGAGGATTAAGTTTTTGTCAACAGTGGGCGTTCGATTATTGGGAGCAGGTTTATTTCGAGATTTTTCGCGTTTGTAACAATTACCATCAAATATATATATATATATACGTGCGAAGTACTGGCCGCTCGCGCAATCCCGCTCGCCGGCAGCTGTGAATGTCACGTGTGAGGCACATCGCGTAGGTGAGAGAGAAGCGTTCGAAGTCACGCGCACCTGCTGCGTTTATTCCCGTAATTTATATGGCGCGTCATATACCTTTGGCTATACGATCGACCTGTCGCGTTACCGATGCACGTGGACACGTTTTTTTCCTCTTTTTTTTTTATTTATTTCACCTACGATTGATATCGTTTTGTTTCGCCGAAATTTCTAAACAAAAAAGTCTAAAAAGCAGGAGAAGAAGTCCTTTTTTTTTTTTTTATTGTTCTTGATATATAGTTATATTATTTTAGAATAGAAAGATAAATTAAAAAACCGCTTTTCATTTTGTTTTAAAATTTTTATATTTGTGTATCGGCAAGGTGTAGAATTAAAAAATATATTACTCGACACAGGAGTTTTTTAGGTCACGTTACATTTCCTAAATACAATATATTATCACCGAGAAAAAAAGAAAATCATTAATTTCCCGACTCATTTGGTAAGAAAGTTGACTTATGTCTCCTCAGCGATGAGTGATGCACCTCTGTCGCGACTTCTACGCGACGGACGTCGGAAACGCCTCGGGCGAGGACGGAGTCGTTCTTGTCGTTTTTGGAAGGAAAAAGTCTCGTCCCTCGACTGTACATTAGACGGTGAAAAGAAATCGAACGTCTGTTCCGACGATTCTCGGCGCGAGATAAGTCGAGGGAGAGAGGAAGAGAGAGAAGTGCATTTCGCACAGTGCGACATCGGGGACAATGGTGTCGCCAGGTGTCGGAAACGTCTCTATCGCTCGCGGCGGAGTTGATATCACGATGGAATCACGGCTCTCGATTGTAATTGAACGCCGACATAGCACAGTTTCTATCTCGCTCGCGCTTTCTCGGAGATAAGAAGTTTTCGTCGCCTCCCCGTTTCGTCCGCGTAACTTTGAATTGCTTAAGGACAGCACGGATATCGGACTATTAATTGGACAAGCCGAGCGATATGTGATTACAAATAATGAATTTCTCCGACTGACTGATGTTTAGGATATTTAATCGCGCAAGTAAAAAGATCGTTTCTTCGTTCGCGCGAATTTTCTTTGCATCCCCCCGTTTGAAACCACAGTTTTAAGAATTTCGAAGAATCGCTTTTGCACATGTGTAAAATTTTTTAGAATAAAATCCAAAATAAATCTGAATAAAGTCTGTGTCTGCGAAGAGACCGATTGAATTGAGAAAGATTGCGGAGGATTTTAACGAATGATCTAATGCCGTTTTCGATTTCGAAGTAGTTTGTGTCGAGCGAATCTGAATTTCGATTCAGAGAAAACGAAAACTGGTGCGGAGATTGACTTCTAACAGCTACGGTTTTCTCAACAGATCGAAAATGTGTCCTTTCAGAAACGTGGAGGATTACGCGAGAGAGCACGAAGAAGCGTCTAAGAACATTCAACAGTATCTGTCGAATCCAATAAACGCTTATCTGCTGGTGAAGCGGTTGACCACCGACTGGAAAAAGGTCGAGGAGCTGATAACTGAAGACGTTGGCAAGTCCTTCGTCGCGAACATCACGAATTCCAGGAGCGATTTGAAATTCCCGACTGACGAGGATCTCAACGGCGCCGCAGTCGCTTTGATGAGGCTACAGGACACGTATAAGCTTGAGACCGCGCATGTTGCGAGGGGTGTCCTGAATGGGGTGCAATACAGCACCGGATTGAGTGGTACGTGTGAATCTTCGCAGGAACTGTAACAAATTAATTTACGTTTATTGATTTATGTGTTTTTATTCTACAATTAAGATATAGATAGAGATTTATTTTTAAATAAATAAATTTAATTATTATAATATTATCTATTTTTGTGTGGCAATGTTTGAGTTGTGAGAAGAAACACAATTTATATTAGAAAAAAAAAACTTAACATATCGTCACTTCCTACGTATAATCCCGCAACTTCAAAACGCAAATTTTAGAGGAGAGCAGAGAGAGAGAGAGAGAGAGAGAGAGAGAAGAGAGAAGTTTAAAGGTTTACAACTTCATATGTTTCCCTAGTTAAGGGGATTTTTCGATTTCAAATTTTTACCTTTTTTTATGAATATTGTTTTTTAATATTTGGTAACCATAAAGAGCATGACTTTCCAAGTGTAACCATGCAATAAACTGAAAATCTCGTATGTGACACTTATGTAATTATACGTAGGGAGTGACGATAATGTGCGACATTACACGTATACAGGTGGAAGTTTGACTTTTCACAGAAAAAATTTAGTTTTCTAATTAAATATTATTACTGTTATTCGCGCCCAAGAATAAATTGTACAACGCGCCTATTCGCCTCTACGACGAATCTATAAGAAAGAAGTGTATAATGAGCGGGAAAATTTCGCAGCGCAAAGAAAGATGAAGGAGCGCTTTGCGGGAAAATTAATTAGCGGACTAACTTTTCCGAGCGTATGCCGGAAAAGTTAGTCCGCAGTGGCTTCTGCTGTGTAACCTAATAAGAACGAAATTCACGGGAAAACGCACGACGAATCGCCTGTATAAACTGCTCGCGATAGAGTCTTTCTCAGTGATCTGCTTTGTTTTTCGTCGCGCTCCATTTCGTTGTTTCCATGTTTCAGCGAGCGATTGCTTCGAGTTGGGACGGCAATCTTATCACAATCGCGATTACTATCACACGGTGCTGTGGATGCAAGAGGCCATGGATCGTCTGCAGGAGGAGCAAAACTCCACAACCACGTCCAAACCCGACATCCTGGAATATTTGGCGTTTTCGACGTACATGCAAGGTTCCGATAGTAAATTACGTACATAACGCGGAAAAATGTCCAAGAAAATAACTCGAGCGCGTTTAACTCTTTTTTTTTTTTTTTTTTTTTTTTTTTTTTTTTTTTTTGATCGCTCTTAGGTAACGTCGCCCGCGCTTTGAGCATGACAAACGAGCTGCTCGAGTTGGTTCCGACGCACGAAAGAGCCCTGGGCAATCGGGCGTATTACCAGAAGGAGATTCAAAGCAAGGCCAGTCAGTCGAAGAAGAAACGGGGCGAGGACGGGCAGGACGATACTGCGATTCCGGAACAGGTAAAAAAAAAAAAAAAAAAGAAAAAAAATTCAACAGCTTTTCGAAGAGAATCGGAAGTAATTAATTCAATGAAAATGCCGAGAATGCACGAGAAAAACACTCAGTGATTTTCTCTAATAATAGAATTTAGCGTGCAAGAAAATTAATGTACTAGTTAATGCACATATTTCACGCGATAGCGCGGACGAGAAAGAGATCGTTAAACTGCGGAGAACTTTTGGCCGGCTATTATTTTCGAAGATGCGAAGAAAGCATCGAGAGTAATTCCGGTGCTCGCGCCTGGCGTCCATAAAGTTCGTTATCGCGCTTGCAGAACTTCACTGTCGCTGAGGAGAGGGTGAAAACGTGGGAGGAAATGACGGAGAGGGAGAGGTACGAAATGCTTTGTCGCGGCGAGGTATCTATTCCGCCGGAGGTTGAGAAGAATCTCAAGTGTCGTTACGTCGACCGTGGAATTCCCTTCCTGAAGATTGCGCCGTTCAAGGAGGAGGAGGCGTATCTGGATCCGAGGATAGTTGTTTATCACAACGTGATCTACGACGAGGAGATCGAGACGATCAAGCGAATGGCTCAGCCACGGGTAAATAGTCGAGCTGTTTTGTTTTCGGAATAGAGTCGCCGGACGGATATCTTGGAACATAATTGAGTTTTGTTGCCAGTTTAAACGCGCGACGGTGCAGAACTACAAGACTGGTGCCTTAGAGATAGCGAATTATCGTATAAGCAAGAGCGCGTGGCTGCAGGAACACGAGCACAAGCACGTAGCGGCGGTGAGCAAACGCGTGGAACATATGACAAGCTTGTCCGTCGAAACCGCCGAGGAACTTCAGGTTGTCAATTATGGCATCGGCGGTCATTACGAGCCGCATTTCGACTTTGCCAGGGTAAGGGGAAAGTTAAGTTCGTATTTTTTTTTTTTTTTTTTTTTTTTTTTTTTTTTTTTTTTTTTCACGTGCGCAGAAAGAAGAGACGAACGCGTTCAAGAGCCTGGGGACCGGCAACAGAATCGCGACGGTTTTGTATTACGTAAGTTGTGCAATTTGTTGCGAGCTGACGGCTCACGAAATGACGCGTAACGTTGTCCCGTTCTGTTATCACACAGATGAGCGATGTCGAGCAAGGAGGCGGCACTGTATTCACTGCCATCAACATTTCGCTCTGGCCGAAGAAAGGTAGCGCGGCGTTTTGGTACAATCTTAAACCTAATGGCGAGGGTGATTTCAAAACCAGACACGCGGCTTGTCCCGTACTTACAGGATCTAAGTGGGGTATGTTGCGAAAAAACGACTGCTCTTAACAAAATCTTCGCGTAAAAAAAAATTCTTCTTTAAAAAAAAATTCTTCTTTAAAAAAAAATTTTTAAACAACCGAGAAGAACGTAACAAAGAAATAAAACTACATTTCAAATATACACACTGCACACAAACACACAACTGAAAGTTTAATTTTGCGAACCGAGAATGTTATATTAATTTTGCAAAACTTGCGTTATTACTTCCAGTGGCAAACAAGTGGCTGCACGAAAGAGGTCAAGAGTTTCTCAGACCCTGCACGTTGGAAAATCAAGCGACAGACGAGGTGGACATCAGGCACTGAAGACAACTTTGACAACTTTGACTTCGTGACTATACGACGAGAGATAAATAAAAAGAAGCGCGTAGACTAAGAAACTTCCAAATATCTGTTCTGAATAAAGAGACATTGTTACTCCCAAAGCGGCAACTCTTCGTCAAGATAGATGGTCTTTCCGTAAAGCGAGTATTTAAGAACAAATATGAGAAACGTTTCGGTCCGCGTATCGCAAAAAGCGACAGTGCAATTTAACATGTAAGACAAGCCGCGCGAGATCGCTGCTCACATTTTCGTGACTGTCACTGACACAGTTTGCGTAATTTAACATCCATAACGCATACGACGATCTTTCTTGCCCGTTCACTGTGTGGAACACGATCCCTCGCATTTTACGACAGCGATTAATGTTACCTTAATCTTCGAGATATCTTCTCGCCTCCTCCTCTCCCCCCACAGCCGCAAGCGAAAACCGGTGAAAAGCAGCGCGGAGAGACTATCCAAACAAGATTAATCGGTCGCTTTGTTTTCTCGTGCGCTTTTCCTTTTGAAACGTCCCGCTCCGTAAAGCGAGAGAAAGAGTGAAAGAGCGGCACATGTTTTTTAGTCTTTTAGTCTGATTCAGCGCTCGTCATCTTGCAATTCGCGTTTATGGCGATTGTAACACAGAAGCGTTTGCTGCGTATGCGCTCCGTGAATATAAAGTGGAAAATAAAAAGAAAAACGTTCTCTGACAACGCCGTGTTTAACTTTTGTTTAAACAAAATAAATTACGAGAGAAAACAAAAAAAAAACAAACAAAAAAATAAACAGAGAGCGGACGCGCGCTGTTCCACCGGTTTTTTTTTTGCATCCGGAGTGTTTTTTGCCGTTTGAACGGATTTTTCCACACGGGTTAAGGACAAGATCCGCCTCGCCCCCATTTGTTAACACACGTACCGTTAATTGTTTCTATGATGAGAGTTAGCCGATTAAGCTAAGATCATTATCATTATCGTTATCGTCACGTCATAGCCAAAGCGATAATAAAATTTTGCGCATGTTTTGGCCAGTCTCTTTTTATCGTAGATTATAGCATATGATGTAGAGAAACAGCGAAGAAAAAAACTCGATGTATAATCATTAGTCTGTAGATTAATTGTAATTATTTGGACGCGAGCGATTGTTAAGATAACGACGCTCTTCTCCTCAACGAGATCGCATCCCAAAAAAAAAAAAAAAAAAAAAAAAAAAAAAAAAAAAAAAAAAAAAATGACCATCATTCGGGATACTCCGAACGAGAATTTCTCCCCACGCGACGAAATCGGTTTTTTCGTCGTCTGTAAATAATGTGGCGCGGCACGTAATATTTCCATGCCGTTTTCGATCTTTCCGATCGGACTCACGCTGGCTGTATACGAATTGTTTGTAAAAAGAAAGATGCTGCCCCAACGGTAAGACCGCGCTTTTTTATGACAGTGATATGTTACACATGTACGAGTACACAAGTTGCGCGTCGAGATGTCCCGAAGAACCGAGACTGTTGAGGAACATTGTTTTCTCTTCGGCCGGAACTTCGAAGTGACGAAAGCGCGCGAAGACTAACTATCGCCAATCGATCACAACACACACGCAAATATATTCCGAACTCGTACCGTATCTTTTTTATATCACACGCGACGAGAGTGACTTTCGTCGAATTAAGAAGCATGTATACATCCTCGTTATTGTAGATATTGAATTTATCGTACTAGACATTACAACTTTGCTATTTTATCTAACTTATGCCGCACGTTAAGGAATCTATTCACGGACTCTGCAAGACGTTTTTTTGAAGACCGGGTGCGACAAATGTTAATTATGTACTTTCAAAGAATATTTAATATTATAACGAACAATATTGTGATTTTAAAGTGTTTTAAAGACGGAATTTTATTCTTTCTTGGCAAAAAAATATCACTTTTTGTTGTATTATCAGTTACACAGTGAATTGCCAGGAAAAAAAAGTCCTACATAGGACAAATTCGATATCTAATTATGTATAATTTATGTACAATATCACATATATGAGAGCGTATTCAATCTCATACATTATTATTTTACATATGATTATATGCAATCTGACATAATAACCAGATATATCGAATTTGTTCACGAATGAAGGACTTTTTTTCCCCGAGATGTTATTCAAGCCTTTTTTTTTTTTACACACATACATAAATCTTGATGCACAAACTTTACCAACGACCAAGATTGTAAGATTGTGAGAACGTTTTGAGTTCAGTGAATAAACCCCCTTAAAATCCATCGATATATGTACAAATTGCGATTAAAAAGACCTGTCATTCCAGTAAGTTCTATATTGATTTACTGAGAAACTTTTTCATACATACTTTTATATTTTTAAATTCTGTTATAAATTCTCATTTCAAACAGTTAAATCGTTTTTAATATGATATATAAAATGAAATTACGCGCGAATGACTGATATTTATAATATTTCTAATTGTGATCACTATCGTTTTCTTTGTTAAAAAAAAAACGAAAAGAAAGTAAATAAAATGCTTCACAGAAAACTTCCTTGTGATACTCATTACTGACTAATGTGTACATGGTGCAACTTATTACCTTTCGACTTTTAAATATTAATTGTCAGAAATATTAAATATAGAGAGATTCTATCATAAAAACACTTATCAATTATAAAAACATTTGTAAATCTATACTCGCTTACACATGTATACACATATGCACTCGCGTCATTGCGAGCGTCAAGTATGTGTGGAACCTATGTGATGCTCGTAGCCCCCCCTACTTTTAAGACCGCGAGTCGCGAGACTGCTGGGCCGGTGTAAGAATAAAGGTTAGTAAGACTAAAAACATTTGAAAAGATTAGAATCTTGTATATACCTGTAGTTCTACTTGTATGTTTTTCGTAGAAAAGTAAGATTAGTCGAATATCGATGATGACTGCTACGATTCGTATTAGTTTCTCTGCTCTTCGAACATGCAAGCGAAAAGGAAGTGGTTGCCAAAGATATGCAATTAGATGCGGTTCTACCCAGGCTGGCACTAAGATGTTAGAACGCTTAGATAACAGAAGTTTATTGCGTGTAAACGGCAATGAAACGTCTACTTTCCTGCAAGGATTAATCACGAACGATATGAAGCATCTCGAAGAGGGAGCGCCCAACATCTATACTTTGTTTTTGAATATTAAGGGTCGAGTAATGTATGATGCTGTGGTGTACAAGAGCCAGGAAAACAATTCGTACTTTGTAGAATGCGACTCGCAAATCGTCGATTCTTTACAGAAACATCTGAAAATGTTTCGCGTAAGACGGAAAATAGATATAGAACACGTGGGGGATAAATTGAAAGTCTGGTCAATGTTTGATCCGCTGATTACATTTGACGCCAAAGCTACTGTGGATGAAAATAGAAAACGTAATCTAGAGGGAATGATATTTCCTTGCGGTACGTTAAACAGTAAAGCCAGCAAGTTTATTGATAACATTATGATATACGAAGATCCCAGATTACCTGATTTAGGTCTAAGAATTCTAGCGGAATCTAAAATTGACGAACATGAGATAATCAAACATTTGGATTCCGATGTGGATTTCGCGTCTAAGGATGTCGAGAATTATAGAGCGTTCAGATACAAGTTGGGAATAGGAGAAGGTGCGCATGATTTGCCGCCTGGAAAAGCATTGCCTCTAGAGATCAATTGCGATTACTTGCACGGCGTTAGTTTTCACAAAGGCTGTTACATAGGTCAGGAATTAACTGCGCGTACGTATCACACGGGTGTGGTGAGGAAACGTTTGATGCCTCTTGTGTTTGATGATATCGTGGACAAACCGATCGCGTACGATGAGAAGATATTTGACGAGTCGGGCAACGTGGTAGGAAAATTCCGGGGATACGTGGAAAAATATGGATTAGCTTTGATGCGTATCAATGAATGTCTTAGTGCTCAGCAGCTCAGTGTACTGGGTATAAATGTGAAGGTAGTCAAACCTACTTGGTGGCCTCAGGAATATCGAAGGGAAACTGTTTCTGTCAAAGATAGAAAGTGATGTACTTATTTATAATAAAATTTGTATAGAGAATTTTAATATTATACCCATGTAAAATTGTATGTATACGCAGTTAAAATAAATTTCTACACAAAACCGATGATGCAATCAATGAATTTTTTTCATTGTTACTTTACAGGATAGAAGCTAGTATGTCATCAGACAATGCAAGTATTAGCAGAAACATTCCACGGAATACACCCGCAAGTCAAGAAACGGCGAGAAGTATAGGTGGCATTTTTACATGTTCCTTTTGTTCCTTGAAAGAAAATTACAATTACAAAGGCACAAAACCACCGTTTGCTCGACAATTAGTTTATTCGGAAGATTGTTACATTATGAAAGATCCCTTCAGTTTGCCAAACAGCGGTGAAGTTTTAGTTTTAGGCGCTGATTGCGATATATGCAAACACACGGTATGTCTCGGGTGCAGTATATTTTACACAAAGCGCTTTTGTCCCAAGTGCGCAGTTGCAAATATGCAGAATCTACCGTCTCAGCTACACGCCAAGATTAAGAATTCAACGAAACACGAGAGTGCTTAAAACATACTTTATCAGTTTAACAAATATTGATTTTTATTGATTAACAAAGGTTGAGGTACAAAAAAAAAAAGCAAAGAGGAATCCAAACACGATAGCTTATTACGATTTCTTGATAGTTGCTCTTGCTATTTTGACTCATACTTTTTGCTTTATTAAGAGTAAATTTATACAGAAATACTGTTTAAGTTTTACATTTTAAGTTGCAGTTATGTTAAGATAGATATTGTTTCATCAATTCAAGAATTAAACCGAAAAATAGTGCAGTTGTATAGTGATAATAGTATAATTGTATGTTACTGTATGGTCATGATGTTAGTTTGAAATAAACATGCATAAATGTATAACCAATAACTTATAAAATTCATGCATTTGTTAGTTATCACTAAATTTATTAGGAGAGCAAGGTTCTCAAGTATATGAGCTACAAGTTTTTTTTGTGCTATTACCTTTTCAACTTTATTGTTTTTTTTTTTTTTTTATTCTCCTGTTTTATCAAACATCTAAAAGAGAAAAAATTAGAACTTGGTTTTACGCATGTTACTTAGGACGTTCTTACGTATGTTACGTATGTTACATTTGGATCATCAACAGTTTCCCAAAACAGTTGAGAAAGGTGAAGGTTTTGGCTACATTAAAATTTTTAATCTGTAAAAGAGAAAGTGCAATATATAAAATTTTTAGAAGCATTTTTGCAAAAAAATTCAATACTTACTTTATGCATTAGATGATCTTTGAATTTTAAAAAACAGCTCTTAAACCTTGGTATGAGGTGCAAAATAGTTGTGATAAGTTTATATTTTCAGGTAGTATCAAATTTTGAGTTATAGTGAGACGCGCGCCTTTCCAATATTGATCATTCTTTTGTAATGCAAGTCTAACAGCTTCAGGAGTTCGAAATTGGACATAAACAATCCCAGTAAACTTTTCTGTACCTGCCTCGTGTAGATACCGTATGTACAATGGTTCCCCACAATCGTCAAAGAGCTCGCATAACGTTTCCTTGGTCACATCTAGTTTTCAAATCAATGTGATGAATATTTTCACATATAATATTGAACTAATAATATGAGAGATATATTGAACTAATAATTTTATACATACCATGTCGTACGTTTAGTAGAAATATTCGATTATTCATAAACGTTTCAATATTTACATGTGCGTCATCAAAAAATTGTATGTTCACATAATAGTTGTTAAGCCATAATGGATTCTTACTAACTGCTTTTTGTGCAGCACTTATAGTCGAAAAAGTAATCGATGTTACTTTTGTCAATTTGCGTCTCTTTGCCTTACTAACTTTTTTTCCATAATATTTTTGAAGTATATAAATTCTTATGTGTTTAATGTGTCCACAGGGTTCAAAGAGTTCTTTGATGATTTCCTCATCTACTTCTATGGGAACATTATCTAAGAAAACTGTTCTAAAATTCTCACTTTCTTCACTCTCTTCACTTTCTTCAAATTTGTTTTCTTCTAAAGAAACTAATGAAGAAGAATTGTCCATATTTTCTACACTCTCTTTAAATTTGTTTCCTTCTAGAGAAGCTAATGAAGAAGAATTGTAATGTTGGGATACTATTGGTCTATGTGTCATATCCTCTTTTTCTTCTATACATACAAGATTTCTTGTGGTTACTTGATTTTCTAGTTCAAAGGAATCGTTACAACAGTTCGGAATAAATACACTTTTAGACGATGTATTATGAAGCACAGCAAATTTATCACAACTCAATCCATCTGACTCTGTTTTATTTGATACACTATTCACTTTTGTTCCTATAGAATTTTCATCCTTGTAATTTTCATTATTTCCTGTATCTACTTCGTCTTCAATATCATCATATTCACTTGTATCTTCTTCATCTTCACTGCTTGTATCTATTCTATCTTTAATATTTTTGTGATGTACGCACCATTTTTTCTTTCTATTATCCTCAGCAGTTTCTTTAGTACTGTTGTGGGTGCCAATATGAGGTTCTTGCCTATTTTGGGAACTTTTCCTTGATTGCTGTATATTAGCATTAACTAGAGTACTCTCTTCATTTTTCGGATTACTTTCAACTTCCTGTAAATTTTTTAACAAGGTTTGGGGTTTTACTTTTGTATCGTCCATTGTGCAATCTTCGAGCTTGCCGTGCTTGTATTGTTTTTTATTCTTCGCAACAGTCATTTTCAAGATTTCGAACACTTAATATTTTCTATAAAAATAAGAATACATATCACTTACTTATTGAGAATTCAATACAAAGTAGAATAAAGGTTAAAAACTGATATAATAAAAAACGCAGAAAGGTTATGACCTACCCTAACCTAACGTAATTCTAACCTCCATTGCACGTAGAATAAGTTCCACTTGGAGCTCGCAATGATCAAGCGTAAATCGCGTTTACATTCCACACAGTCACTGCTCACAACGTGACGAAAATGCGTCCAAAAACCGAACACACCTTCCCGGTAAAAAATTTTTCATATATAATTATATTCTTTTTTACCTCAATAAAAATATATATATATGTATATATATATATATATAATTATATATATTTATACACAAATTAACGATATTATATCTAAATATGCACAATGTGATTTTAAAGTAATCTTTGAATAACGAAAAATATAGTTTTCTATAATTTTTTTGTATCTAACATAATACTAATAGAGTTATTTTGCAATTTGATCGGGAATATCTCTGAAATCATTCTCTTAAAAAAAGAAATTCTCTGTGTATAAAATTGTATGGACATATTCGGCATATAAATTTGCATATTTAGATATAATAATGTTAATTTGTGTATAAGTACATATAATTATATATGAAAAATTTTTTACC
>QVOB01004868.1:0-13804 GCA_014839585.1 Pseudomyrmex concolor | reverse complement strand
GTTGAAGGGTCAGTTGTGTGAAGGATGTTCGACTTCCGCGTGGAGCTTAACGTCACGACGGATAACGAGAAAAGAGTAAACGATACTGAAATATTTACGCGGTAACATATTGCGGGTATTTGCGGGCACTTATGTACAGCGCTTCTTATTTTTCTTTAATAATGCCATCTACCGCGAGAAAAATAGGGTTTTTTAAAATTATATACGCTACCTGGAAAAGATAATTCTCTCTCACTCTCTCTTGTGTTTCAAGAGAAAAGTTAAATTATTAATATATATCGCGCTCTCTTTTCAACCCTCCACCGGAGTGCAATATTTTTTTTCAAGTCATTAGGGGGCAATTAAGGGACGGCGGAACGAGAGATCTTGATATTACTTTTCTCATTACAACGTTCTACTTATTGAGATCGATATCTCTCGGAACATTCAGGCGTGACGAACAGCCCGAGATTTGACTTAATACTCCTCTCGCTTTGTAACGAGGCACGTAGAACTCTCGCGCGATCTCTCCAACATCGGAAGGGTCTTCGGTTAGTTCGACTCGATTTCGAGATAGTGATCGCGGTGGTTGGTTGAGTTCGTCTAATCGGGGGAAGAGAAGCAACCTTGCACCTAACTCTCTCTCGGCCAACCGGCAGTATCGACGCCCACGTAAGGCTACACTCGGGCACATCTATTTATCAGACCGTACACCAACTTTGTTAGGCAACAACGCTGGATACCAAACAGAGGTGCAGCAGCAGCAGCTGGCCGTTCGTCGAAAGATAGACAGTGGAACGGAGGAGAAGAGGGAGAAAGCGTGAGAGGAGAGGTGCGCGCGAAGGACGAGGAGGCAGCGAAGACCGGGCGACGCGGATCCAGGTTTGCGTCGAACAGAATTACTGGTTACCGAGTATCTTAATTTACCAGCAGGGCAAACTGTGCCGCGAGATAATTTTGTTCGTTAAGAAACTTCTCTCTCTTTCTTCAGAAGAAGAAGAATTCTTTAATTTCTGCGGGGAGAGAGTCGTCGACCGACGACTTTTAACAAAAGCGACTTTCTCCATCATCTCCATCCCAAGGACAATAGGGTTTTCGCTATCGCGCGCCGCGCGTTAATCACCGGTTGAACAGCTAAATAAGTATCGAAAGTCCGTCTTTTCGATTATGTTCGTGCAACGAGAGAGAGAGAGAGAGAGAGAGAGAAAGTGTTACACTTTACACCGCTTCGTGGCGATTATCATCGAAGTGCTGTGACAAACGCGGTGACAAACAAGTCTTGACGGCGGTAGGTCATTAATGCCGCTGTAGCGCGGAAGAAGCATAATTAGTCGCGAGTTGTTTCGCATTGTTAACCGCGGAGCAGAAAGGTCACTCTCTGACACTTTTTTTTTTTTTTTATATATAAAGAAAAGAAGATACTTCCTCGCGACTTTCTCGCTGTTACATCAGCGGATATTTCGACTTATGTCATTTCGAACTTCCTCGACTAGATTGTTCGCGAAGAAACGTGTCGGTGTTCTCGCAAACGAGCCAATCAAAGCGAAATTTTATCTCTGAAAGATAGCGAACAGATCGAGAAAAAAGTGGAAAAGAAAACAAGAGGAAGAGAAAAGCGAGAAGATTGGTGTATATCACGCGTACTCGCAACGGCGCGTAGGAAATAGACTGATAACGGACGCGACGAGCACATTACCATCGATTGTGTCTGCGCTTTTTGTCATTCCGACGTTTTTCATTGTCGGCGACGACGACGATGTCGTAACGCGTGTGTTGGAAAGAGATGAAAGAATAGAGATTCCACGTGCGGAAGGTAGATAAAAAAAAAAAAAAAAAAGACCGTTCGCACACACACGTTTGCTTTTGCTGCGCGAGAAAGCGCACTAAATACCTCGCGTTCGATGATCGTATAATGGAAGTATATTGAGATCCCTCTGAAGAAAAGGCGAGGAAGAAGAGTGAAAGAGGGAGAAGATCACATCACGCGCGTACGACTCTGTGTCTCGGAGACACCGGTTATGACGTGACGAGAGGAAAAAGTTGTGTACGGCGAATGTACGTGTATGTGTTGCATGCGCGCGTGATTCCAAGTGACGAAGACACCATGAGGTCGTCACGAGTAATGGTTCTGCTGTTCTTCTGCTGCATCATCGGTAAGTCGATCATTCTGTTGTTTATTGCCGATCGATCGGTAGGTCGATTGTGCGCACTCTCTTATCATCGCGGCCGCCGTCTATTCGTGACGTTTCGTTAGTTGCTTTCAAACGATCGCCGTTGGGAAGATGTTGTTCCCCTTCGTCTATTATTACGAGATTAATTGAATTTCGGTTATCTAAAAGATAACGCACAGCGAAAATTATAAACCCGACGCGCGACTAAAAAAAACTTTACTTAACAGAGAAAGATTTTTTTTTTTTGCTGACTGAATAAGCCTAAATAAAAAGAGTAAAGTAATGTATGCTCATGTTTTATTAATACTTATCGAATTAATGAAGAGATTGTTTGAAAATATTTCTTGCATTTCGCTGAAATAATCGAAAATTTATGTATTTACGCGTTATTATTTGCGCGCGTCGTTCTTGAAAAACGCTTGACTTTTGCTCTTTGGCTCTTAGAAGAGACCATCCCGCAAGAGCGAATAAATTAAGTCGGTATATACATATACATACATGTACATAACGTGGACGATACGTGGATGCGGTTTTTCTGTGCAAAGACGACCTACTACTAGGCAAGATTAATTGCACGTTTGCAGTGCATCGTACGACCGCGAGTGCTTTTTAAAAAATTAACCCGTGATTTATGTGCCACGCTCCGCCGATCTCGTGAGTGTCACAATCCTTTTATGGTTTTTCCGTCGCTATCGCGTAGAATCGCGCGCGCGCGCTTTCTTCACGGATAAGACGACGAAAACCGCCGTGAGAGAATCTGCCGTGTTGCAGCAAAAATTTTGGAAAAAATAAAAAAAATTCGTCTCCTCTCCGCGTGTACATATATACGAGAGAAGATAACGAGTATCATTTCTGAAGTAAAATTTTCTTTACGGCCGATAATCTGTTTGAGATGCCATCGTCGTTCGAAACATTAAAACATAGCCGACCAGCGTGCGCGGATACACGTCGTATAATCAGTATTACTCGCACGCTCAACTCGGTTCGTGATTATGTCAGTTACACTGGTCGTTACTTGTCTTTACGAGCGTAACTCCCTTGAAAATACAACAGGACGTTACTCGGAAAGTACTGCGCGTTTCGAGCTTCATTGGTTATTTTGTAATTGTCCCATTTTGCTTTTATTAAGTTCGAGCTCTCTCGGTGCGTTTTTTTTATAATTCATTCGATCGGGAGTAAAAGAGAAGTTGTGTTTAATATTTTCTACGACAGCGAGAAGCTCTCTTTTTTAACGGAACGACCAATATCGTGTCAATTGATGTAGCTGCGCGCACTACGCGCGATGACATCTTGAAAAATAAATTTAATTGATCAAAGTGACAATTGTTTTTTGCAAAGCAAAAATATAACAAAAACACAAAAACTGAAGGAACGTTGTATGTACTCGTTAAAGAACTAATGTCACTCAAAATATATATATCAGAAAATATGTCAGACGACAAGAGTCACTCAATGTAATGATAACGCAAAGAGAATTTCTCTTGTTACACTGCCGACTATATGTATTTCGTAACTATCGAGTCGGATAAAATGGGTCACGATGATCCGAACAAAACACAATCGTAACGAGCGTTACACGAACTCGACTCTTTCTTTTTTTTTTGGCTTTCGACGTGGCCTTCGTTTTTCGTACTCGGCGTATCCAACGATTTTGTGCACGTGAAAGGTTATACTCGCATGACCAATAAAAAAACTTTTAACAAGGACCTTATAAAATCCATTAATTCGCGCTTGTCTTTCGTCCTTCTTCTTCGGGATGTTCGCTCGCTTCTCGTTCTCTTCGGTTTGCGCGCTGTCGAGCGATTCGATAGGACAAAAAACGTGTATAAGGAAGAGAAATACGCCGATCACGATCGACCGCTTCGCTCTTTGAGCATAAGGAAGAGCGATGCTTCGAAGTACGAAACGAAATACCGTGCGAATACATCGCTAATTAACAGCGCGAGGCCTCTTTCCTCTGTCTTTTTCTCTCTCTTTTTTTTTTTTTTACTTATATACG
Source organism: Pseudomyrmex concolor (assembly GCA_014839585.1). NCBI lineage: Eukaryota > Metazoa > Arthropoda > Insecta > Hymenoptera > Formicidae > Pseudomyrmex > Pseudomyrmex concolor. The sequence goes on along the minus strand of QVOB01004868.1, from coordinate 9,655 downwards.
TGAACACACGTGTATCTCACGCCGAGCGGACATCGAATGCATCGATGACTGGTTCTCGTGTTGAAGCGAAGGTAAGAGAAGAAGCAAGGAAAAAAAGAGAGAGATAAAATGGGAGGGTACTAAAAGCGCCTTTTGGCAAAAGAGCGTTTCTCTCGCTGCCGAGCGTTATTTCGCTCTGCTCTTTGAGGCGCGAAGGCGCGCGACGCCTTTCTGCATTTGCTTAAAAGGAAAGTTTCCGTCGAGAGAAATACGTTAGCTCGCCGACTCGTTAAATACGGCCAAGGTCTGCCCGAGTAGAGAGACGTCCGTGTTTTTTGCCCTCTTTCAATATCAAATATATATATACAGATATAAAAAAACTCAGATATTCCAATAAGGCAGGTAATTTAATGTATTTATTTTAATTTATTTGAATATTTTTTTTTCAACGAACGCTCTTACAATGGACGTAAATTGCGAGACTTGAACGACGTATATTTCGGTATCGTTCGCGTATATTTAAATTGCATGATCCTTTTCTTTCACACTCATGACTTCACTTTATTCAAATTGTAGCTGTTTTGTTTTTTTAAAATATATATAAATTATAATATTTATATATGTTTTTGTCAGTAGACAGACAACGCTTGTGGTTTATTATTATTTTGTGCTATGTGTTGTGGTTCTGCGGTTTTTTTTATTCATTTCATTCTTCGTATGCTGCTTTGTGCCGGGTATCTTTTGCCGGAACATACATATAATGGAATTAACATGCTAACACTAGTATTCTGACTTGTGCATTTCTTTTGTTCGCGATTCTTGTCCGGTCTTTATACATCGCGTTGCCGGACTAATAGCTCATCCACCTCCATAGCTCGTCCCTGGAAACGTCGACACGTATATACCTCGTAGAACGGGAACAAAGTCCTCGGTGTACGATGACGTACGACAACGCGCGCGACTCGATAACGCCGTGCAGGCGAGCGGGCATTCTCGGCGTTCTCGGATTTCGCTTTCGTTCGCAGAAGCCTGCGAGATGGAAATGGGAGATCGCTGAGGGAAACGCTGAGACGACCCGAGTTTAATCGGGGGAGGGGAGAGGGGGGGACACTTCGGAATCTCAAAAGATTCTTCGCGCTGTAAACAGCGCGCGACGTAAGTCTCTCGCGACGAAAATCTCTCGGGTACATTTCCCCTCCTCCGTATGTCGAATTAAACGCATTTTTTTTTTTATTTTTACAACGGTTTTTGCAACGACAAAAGTCGGAGTTGATTCGGTCTTTATCACGAAAAAGATTTTTTTTTTTTTTTTTTTTTTTTTTTTTTTTTTTTTTTTTTTTTTTTGAGACAAACGTCCAACCGTAGAGAATGAACTAAATTTATTACAATATCCCACGAATTCTGTGCTTATGAGATATTTTAACGAGTGTCGAGTCGTCCGACGCGCGACATTGCTCTTGTTTATCGCGCGCTTGTCTCCTCTCCGTGTCTTTTCTGGACTCTTCATTACGAGTATATGTGCGTATTCTTGTACACGCAAAGGTAATGCGTGGCGCGTGAAATACGTTGAAACAACGTAACGAAACGCAAGAATAATCCAATGTAATGTATGCATAAACGCTCCGAATAACATGTAAATTGCGAGGCGCCGGAACGCGCGCTTTCTTGGCGCATCGAACAAACTTAAATGCATTACATGTATATATGTGTGTGTCTGGTAGTGCGCTATTAAGCGCGAAAACCTCGCGAATGCTAAATGCGGGATTATCTTTTCTACTCCGCGCCTTCCGAATCTCTTTCTTCCACTTTTAGATAAGTCTTCGAATTATGAGCGCGTAATCGCTAAAATTGTATACATCGCGCGATAGTCAATACATATATCAGCATGGCAGCAGCCTCTAACGTCGTCGCAGGCCTAATAACGACCGTGAACTTTATCTTTGCCGTTCCAGGAATGGCGCTATTAAATGTACACACACCTCGCCATCATTCCTTTTCATATGTAGAAAAAGTTTCTTTTCTTATGCAAACGAAACGTCATTATAATTTGTGTTATCATGCGTATTGTTAAGAAATCGTGTCAACGCAGAGACCAACAATTGCGTCACGCGTCCCCGCATAGACGTACACTGGCGTGCAATAATATCTTCCAAAAGGAAAATGGAGAAAATCGTCGTTTTCGTTGACACGCGATTCTTATATCTCGACGTTCGCTTCGTAAATATCAACGATGCTTAATCACATAAGACCGATTGCTCGCTGACAGAAAGCGGTCAGAGAAGGCAATTTTCCATTTTGTTTTCTTTTGAATGGCATTATTGCGCACTGGTGTATTCGTAGTCGCTCTCTTTCTTTCTAGTTGCACGGAAGAAACGGAAGAAAAATCCAAGATCGTAGCCGGGCGTACTTACATACATGTATCATAATTCAAGCACGGCGAAACTTTCATAGCGTACGGATAACCCGTGTCGGGGCCGTGAATCAATTTACGATGAGAATAAAAGGATATCGCAGCGGGGGGGAGGGGGTGATGCCCGGGAGAAGAAGAATGGACACGGGCTGATGTGGTGGTGGGCGGTCCTGCAGAAACGTGCCAAGTCGATCCCGCTTCTCGGGAGACGCTGAAAACTTTCTTGAGTGTGAAGAATACGACGCTTCGGCAGGAGAAGACGAGACGTAGCTTATGAGAAATCGTGTAAAATCGCATAAGGAGAAAAGTTCGATCGCTGTTTCCGCGATAGATTTCAACCGTTCGTTGTAATTCTCGAGCGAGTTTCTCTTTGCCCAAGAAAACATCGTTTGGAAAAATTTTTCGAAAAACTGCGCTCTCAAATCATTATTAGATATCCGCGATATTTCAATCTTTTCGCGGATAAATTTCACAGATGTTATTTCCGATGAGAACGATTCTATGTGTGTGTGTGTCGCGATGCTGTGAGATATCCGATAAAATATGTTTTACAACGTTTTATAACAAATTTAGCAACAAATATTTTATGTTAATAATACGAAAAAGAACGATAAGGTAAAAATTTTTGTACAAAGGTATTTTTGTTTTCGCTCGCGTGTTGTCTCGGTCACTTGAATTTCTCACTTTTTTTTCTACGTTCATTTCATAATTTCGTAGTTCGCTTAAAATTTGTTAAAACTACTGAAGACCTTTATTTGTGCTGCGAATAAATTTTGAATAAATATTGCACGATAAATTATAAAAAAATATTACGTTTACAGCGCGCGACTATGCAGTAATTAAATATTGTATAATATATTGAACGAGTTATTACGCGATGCAAAATACTGTTTAATCCGCAAGCACAAGTACACATGTTGCTAATGTACTATCGCGTGGGAAGGTAGTGTGGGAGTAACGGTCGTATATCCAAGTTGGCAGTCGCTCTTATTGTCAAGTATGATACGGTAATTAACGGATAAGCGCGAATCGAATTAATGCGCGTCGCGTTTATACAATGGCGAATCTTGGGTGAACTCGGTATCTTAATAGCTTCGAGTGTCAGACGCAGCATTAGTATGAAGTTTCGTGTACCAGAGAGTGCATGCTGTTGCATTATGTTCGCGGGGCTGTTTAATTGTCGGTGGTTTCGAGTTTCTCCGTTCGTGTTACGAAATAAAGCGCGATGCAATCAAACATTTACAACACGTGCACGTGTAAAACAACATAATGCAACTCTGGATAATGTGTGTAATTGATTTGAAATTATGCACACTTGTTTGTTACCGCGGAGATACAGTTTTTATAACATTTATAATTTTTTACAAGTTGTTTCCATTTCTGGGTCTTGTCGTCACGTTTTTGTATAACTTCTAAGTATTCGAACAGTCAACACAACGCTTCTTTGGTTAAGATAAAATAACAAGTGACAATGAGAACTTGTAGAAATATATACAAACATGTTGTGTAAAAATTGTGCAACAAATAATGGGATATGTCGTAAATCGCAAGTTACACAAAGCGCTTTCGTTGAAATGAAATCAAGCGGATATTCAGTGTCTATCTTATTTTAAGTGGAATGAAGTGCGTGCGTATATATTTCACGTATTATAAACACTTCACGAGAGAGAGGGTAACTATTCAAATGCTTTAACAACTTCACAATCCAAGTTAAATGTCGAGCATTTTCAAGCTCGTTTGTATTAAGCTTTAATAACTAATGAAGTCTCAAGCGCGACAAATGTTTTTTCGTATTCAAATTCGATTACATCAAATCAAAATGCACAAGCAGAAATACCGCTTAAATAACTGACGATCATAAAGAATGTACATACATGTAACAATCTCAGACGTTGTTGCGCAAATGCTAGTTTATCGTCATCGATCGGAATGTGAATAACAGTTTCTCGAAGTCGCGAATATACCTGATTCTTATATCAAATAACAGATTTTACGTTTTCTGTTGCGTGTCGTCATCGGAATCTATACATGAGAGTTTTTTTAACGTCAGTTGCATTTGAAAGTGCCGTTGAGCCGATTGCGAGTTGAGCTCTCGATAGTCCTCGCATTTGCAATTCCGCGGGGAATTTGTGACCGGGACGCGGTTATCGTCGATTGAAAGGCCACAAAAAAATAGTCGAGTTCCTCGAGTTGATTTCTGGCGAGTGTGGTAAACGCGTCGTCCGCGCGCGCATGCGATTGAGTAACTCAATCAGCGTTAAATCGTCGAAGAGCAAGCGGCTCGTATCTCTTAATTAAACGGCCATAAAAATTGTCGGCACGCCGTTACAGATTTCAGTCGGCGGCAGGATGCGTTATGTAATTCTTTCAACTAGTGTATGTCGCGATTTATTTAAATGCCTGCACTTGTCTCATGCGCGTTTTTAAATTCTCGCGACGACGCCATTCTCTTCATTATTGTTTCTGCGGTCTGTGCGGATTTAGATTTGGTTGTGCGCGACGTGAATATGCGATTGCATTATGAAATCTTTGAAAAGATAGAGATACGTTTCAAATGCATCAAACGTCTTCTATTCAGATGTAACACTTGTCGACGGTATTGAACTGCCATTTAAAATCTTCAAGTTTGATGAGCGAAAAAACAGAATAAAATATTTTTAATGTGATATCGATAAACTTATTTATTCTATATATTTCTATAAAATAAAAGAGAGAATTAAATTGTGATTTAAAACTTGTGTGTTGATAAGATTAAATAATGACTTCAAGTAACCGAGCGCGACAATGATATTTGTGCAGTTGAACATTAAGAAGTGAATTCAAATTTAAAGATCGCACAAAAATACAAACTAAATTTAGTCTTCAGATTGAAAACTTAAGCTCAGACATTTAATATTGACAGTTACAAAGTTGAAACGACTAATAGATCCTTCGGATCTTGAAAGAAGTTGCGGCTGAGGAGAAACTGCGATAGTTCGGATTAGTTTCAGCGTGACTCGCGTTAAAGCTAACAATGCCATTTGCCGACGAGAAGGATGAATCCGCAGATGCTTCTAATTGTCCGAATTCGCGCGATGCGATCGTCGTCTGCGAAAACGCCTTCTCTCCTGCCATGTGTGTCACGTGGTCGCGTTTAATGCACATTTAAACGTACGTCAGAAGGCACGACCATTAAATCTGACCCGCTTGTTAGCGGGTTGCTGGTACACCGTCGGCGCGAAGGCGTCGCGACGTCTGCTTGTGACGCGCTCACGTAAGCCGCTACTGTATCGTTTACGTGTCGCGAAAATCGCGTTTTCCAATCTTTTATTAGTAGCAGTGTGTAAATGCGGAACGTATATATGTACTGTGAGAATTTGCGCCATCGCGTCTCCGCATGACTTAAACAAGCATTGAGTTTTTGCTCGCCTTGCAACTGCAAGCTGCGATAAAAATCTTTTCTTTTTGAATAACACGCTTTCATTTTCAGCGTTTTCAAGAATTTCCAAGAGGATATTGATCCGATGTAATATGTGATCACGCGAGATACGAACGTCGTCTTGAAAGAATCTCGTTTTTCTTCGAATTTGTTTGAAAAACGCTTGATGGAACGGTGAAAAATTTATACAAAAGAGAATCCCGCGCTGATATACATTTCAAATCTTCTCGTCAAGAAGTCAATCGCGATCGATCACCAACCAATTTCGCTCGCGGTTTAACTCACGCCTGGCTTACATCACTAAAGTTTAAGTTTCTGCAACGTGCATATAAGTACGTAATAGTGTGGTTATCCGCGCATACCAGATAGCTTATTGACCGTTCAATGGCGACTTTTAATTCTCTATCTTCCGAAGAAGTTTTCTTTGCGCGCAACTGCGCGCACACGACATTTCGAAGCTTCTTATACTTACATATGCATATTCGCGGCTCGGAAAACTTGGAGAATGAACGATATACATAAGAGGTGGGCGCTATGCATATACAAACGACGATCGTGGGACGTCGCTTTTATTGCGAGCAGTCGGCGGAAGATAAAAGACCGTTGGGAGAAATGTGAAAAGTTTCGCGACATCAAGATGCGCGCGCGGAAAGAATCGCTCGTACGTACGAACGGTGGCAGAAAGCGCAGTCATATGCTATATATTCCGTCGGCGTTACCGGCTTTCTGGGCAAAACAACACCAGCGCAATAGAACCGTCCGACCGAACTTGAATCAGTCTCGGATGGTTGCTTTCCGTCGTGGTTTCCGTCAAAACGCGACCGCACACCTAAGATTATACAAGAGAATTGTCACACATTTTAAAAGCGAAGCATCTAATATAAAAATTTAAATACTCTTAAATGCGGTTACATAGTTTATATCTGTACGTCAGAGATATCTCGTTTTTTTATTTTTTATAATAATATAATTAAAATCTGTCATGTTTATTGCACAATTTAATTTGGTCGATGTCTGGCAATACTTCAGAAAAATTCTCTGTACGGTCTTGTTAAAATTAAACGGATCAAAAGATAATAAAAAGCAAATATGTCAGATGTGCAAATCTATTATAAACATTTCAATTTCCATCTTGATGAAATGAAGCTCGTAACGTTTGGAAAGTGGACGTGCTTAACTTTTCACAAAAGCAATTGCAATTTGTCATTGCTAATTAAGTATGCAACATCCGGACGCAAAGGTACGGTTTTAAATAGAAAATTCGTTCAAAAAACGACAAACAGAATTTTATAATTGCGTAAATTGCTGCGAAGTAAATGGTGATTAAACAAATGGTTTTAATCTTGCCGCTTGTAGAAGACGCTCTTTATTATATTATTTGTTGTCAATAATACGATGGTGTATTATATAACGTAACTCAATTAGCTATGTTTGCAAAATTGCCCGGGAATTGGAATTAATTTGCATACATGCGTGCATCATTTCACGCTTTTTATGTTTGTTTATTGAAATTTGCATATCTGCTCACGGCACATTACGTATCAATCGATCACACCGTGAACTAGATGAAGATATTATTTCTCGCCGCGCTTAAGTCTCAGAAATCTCGTCTCAAGTTTCGTACAACGCGCGCGCGCAACTCTTTGCCGCTAACACCTGCGGTCTTAATCAAACGCACCGCGTGTGCGACGCACGCCATTAGAATCGCGTTGTCGATCGCGTTGGGAAAGGAAACGAAAGTGAAATACCGACGTGTTCTCTTCAGACGTGCTCGCGCGCGCGCGATGCGCCGCCGCACCGCGCGCGATCTGTCTCTCGTGTTCCCTGCCGACTCGTGTACTCTGCGCAAGGAAACTTGTCATTATGGCATCGCGATCGTGGAATGCGGACGGCGGCGGAATGCGACTACTACGAGACAACTATGCGACGTCGTATTTCTTCTTCCTCTTCTCTTTCGGCAGCGCGCGAGCTGGAACTTAATTGTCGCGGTTCGTATGGCAGAGTCATTTGTTTCGTCGTAACTACAGTTCGCGCACGTAAATTACGCGTACGTGATCTTTCCGAAGCTGCGAACAAAGGACCACGTGTCTTTTTTCACAGAATTTGTTTTGTCGCGAATGTTGACACAATGCGTATTTTATTTTTGCACAAGCAAACGTTTTTTCACACTCCGCTCTGTTGTATCGATAAAATTTATAACACACGTAAGAAAACTTACGATGTATTTTTATCTCTCAGTTATTTTCAGCGAAGCTTTTGTGCAAAGCGTCTTCTCGAGCGAGCGGAGTAAAGCATGTTGCAAATAAACCCCTCTATTCCCGATTTCTCCCTCGTTATGTTTGTATTCAGTTAATTTACGCTTTACAACCGTGAGCCCGGGTTCTCCAGCGGGATCAGCGCGAAATGAAAGTTGGCGCGTTTCCGGTTCATTAAAATATTTGATTACTCCTTGCAAAGCGGCGTGACGTTTATTAAATTCTTAATTGATAGCCGGGGCTTGGCGCAACGAACGAGGTTGCACCACTTTAGCGAGGCTTCTTTATACTCGAAGCGAAAGGTCAATCTCTCGGTGAGATGCATTCAGGTGCGCTTTCTTGATGCGAATAAGATATTGCGGTGTGTGTGTTTTGCGGCCTGGAAAACACACAACGCAATTTCAAACATTCGCGGCTCTTTACCATATTTTGCATATAAACGCGAATATAAATCGCGATTACATGTACATATATATGCAGTCGAAATTTTCAACCGCGAAGCAACGAACAACAATCCGCGTTTGGCGATTAATAACAGCGGAGCAAAATGTAACGCGTTCGCGAGATTAATTTCCATGAAGATGAAATACTAACAATAAAAGTAGCAGAGTTTTCCAGAGCGGCGCGTAATTAGGGCAGGGAAAAATCAGTTTTTCGCGATATATTTTGCATTTTATTGTTTCGGAGAGAAGATTGCAGCAAAATGATTGAAGCGTCGATCAACGCTCGCTCATTATTTCGTTTGGTGAGTTTTTTTTTAATCGAGAATGTACAAGCGATATACGTACATGCATACATACATACATACATATATATCATATAACGAACACAAAGCATTTGCATTTGCTTGCACATTCACGCCGCATATTCAGTTGTAAATGTAGCTGTTCTATTTCTATTGCCGTGTTTACACTGACTACGAATTTCATGTTAGGTAAATACAATTCGGAATCAAACTGCCACGTTTACGGTTCAACGCGTTGTCGAATAGAGAGAGAGGCGTGCGAACTTCACACGCGGATACACGGAACTTCACAGGCGAATTTTCCGAAAATGTCCGCATAAACGCCGGAAGAATATTATCTGTTAACGAACAGCCGGAGCGTAACGAGATTTGGATTGGAGAAAGGATTTTGCGCATGCACGACTCTGTTAATGCCAGCGGCGCTAAGGGCTTAACTGCTAATTAGACTGGGAGCTTAAAACCTGATTATCGCGCTCGTTGATGAGTAATCCACGCGTCGCTTTTGGGAATGATGGACGCGCGCGCGCACACAGTCGAGAAAATGTCGACGTTCTCTCGTGTCGGTTCGATTAAAACACAATTGTTAAAGGTATCAAAGGGAAAACGGTATATTCGCGCTTGCTTGCTTGCTTGCATTGTCGTGTATGCAAATTGATTCGTCTGCATATCGTGCAACGACGCTCGGATAAGTCGAGTTTTCCAAATGGATCCGGGACATTACTGTATTATTAATTCTTTCCGCAAATATATAAAAGTGCTTCCAGCGTAACGGAATAAATTTTCTAAAAATAGAAATTATAAGATACCATTTTGCAAATTTTACTGCATACACACACGCGCGCGCGCGC
>QVOB01004846.1:0-23268 GCA_014839585.1 Pseudomyrmex concolor | reverse complement strand
GCACGTATAAATGCGCGCGAATACGAGTATATGCGTCGTGCACAGCTTCTACGAATCTACAATCTATATGCCGTCACTTTTGTCGACGACTAATATAAACGAAGCGTCTGAATATGACGCGATGCCTGATCTGATATATTAAGAGTCACATCTCATATATTAAGAGTCACTTCGTAAGATATTTTACGAAGATATCGCTCTCTTCTGTGCTTGTAATAATGATTTTAAATAAAATTGCCAGTTAAATATTCAGTTATTTCAATTTCTTTCTATATATATTGCTACTTTAACTTGAATATTAAAATCTAATTTATAATTATAAAATCACAATTAAGTATCTTTTTGCATAATAAGCATAAAAATAGTTTTTTATCACAATAATGCACAAAAAAGTATTACTTTAAATAAATATGGAAATTATATTTTGCTACAACATAACACACACATACATACATACACGCGAGCAGATCCAGCATATAGCTTTTAAATGTAGATAACTCTGTGTGCAAACGACCATGCAATAAATTTTTAAATTGTCAGTTTTTTGTATCTGAACTAAGTGAATAATCTTTATAGTTTGTTCAAAACAAACAACTAAAGTAGCTGCAACTAGATTTTCCTCGTTTATATTTTTTTTTTTTTTTTTTTTTTTAACTGCATAAAAAGAGAGATTAGAAGCAATATTTTTTTTTCTTGGGATCTTTTGCCGCGAGATGATGAGATCTACGCGGTTACTGTGAAATACTAATGAGAATGTGCTCGGCATTTTTTTCTCTGCCAACTGGATCTTACTTTTTCTCATCATTTCGATCCTCTCGATTTCTTTTCACAGGCCGACGACAGTTACGTACGACGTCGTAGACAGCGTAATGAATTATATTATAGAAGATCCGTTATAGACCACCATCGGAACATTCGTGACATTTGCCGCAACCAAAACCGCAATTTCTGGCCAGATTAAGTCTTGCGGTTGTAGACTTGTTAATTTCCTCATTAACTATTTTTCTTGAAAAACAATTGTGTTATTAAATCTTTGAGATTTCACACACCCTTTTTTAAAATATATCTTGCGATATTGTACAACATAGATATAAATAATCTCTTTACAATTATTATTTACATAATTTATTTAAAAGAAAGATTCAATTATATACAAAAGTTGCAGGTTTCAGCAAAAATCAAACGATAAATAATTTAATTAAAAGACAAACGTGCATACGTCATACGGAAGCACATAGTTTCTGGAATTAAAAAAAAAGGAAGATGAAGAAAAAAAACGTAAGAGAGGGTCGCTAGATAAAGTTGCTCGTAAATCTAACGACCGCGCTTAAGAGGGAGCATGTTGAATAGGTGTAAATGAAGTTGCGGCCTGCCACAAACTTAGACCACTCCACTATATTTTCTCTTTTACATCTTGCGGATTCTCTTCCCTTTTTTTCCGCTTCCTCTTCAACTCTGCAAATAAATAGCTCCACGTACACACAGTGGGATTACCTAAAAACTGATAACAATGTCGACTACGATTTTCAGTTTCTTCTTTTCGCTGTGCCAAATTCTCTGCGCCTATTCTGAAAGGAACGTATTTATTTGACTAGAAAAATACAAGAATGAGAAATATTTTAATTTTAACACGTGACTTTCTATATACAAATGTGTATCGAGAATTCGAAAAATAAAGTCATTTTTAAACATTTTTATATTAAAAATACTAAAATGATTAATATAAAAAATGATTATTGTTGATACAAGCAAGACAAGACAAAGATTCAAATTATCTTCCGTAGCTATTGAAATTGTTTTCTTAACAAAATGTTGGAATTGTCTTCGATACCAATATATTTTATCAAACACAAAAATATTTATTCCTATAATTAATGAATAAAATGAGAAATATCTTTACAGAAGTAAAGAATTTGAGTAAATGCATCCAATAACTTTTATTAGGTTGTCAAAAACCGAGCAAAAATAATTACACTATAGTTGTTTGCTAACACGATCATATTTTTATAATGTGAAATTGTTTCTAAGCTTTATAGTTAAACATAGTTAGATCGCATTTATCAAAGATGGACAATATAAAAAAAAAAGACTATTATAAGATTAGAATGTGATTTAAAGAAAATTTGGCTTACTAACCAATATACAATCAAATTTTATTAACAAAAAAACTTCAGTAAAATTACTATAACGTTAAGCAAATACGTGTTTCTTAAATTTTTAAGTCGATTGAAAAGTTTTCATAATAAAGCGAATTGAATAATGTGCCGCGAGAATACGTTAAAGAAACTCGAAAAAGTTTCTTTTTTCTGTCGTTTTGTCGATTTGTATTGAAATAGTTTTTAGTTAATAAGGATCAATGTAAACTAATCCTAAAGGATTTATCCTGTAGGGAATGTCCATAGCCTTAAGCGTTTGTTGGATCGCCCTTACTTTTTTTTGGGACTTAAATTATATTCTAACTTATACTCGCGGATATCCTTTTAGTCACTACTCCTATATAATCTGTTGCTAAATATTCAGTAATAACAATCCGTTCGTTTTCCATCATTATAATCTTAAAAAACATTCTTTAGATAGTAGATATCTTTACATAAAGATACACCGCAAAGATTTCAGGATTTAACTTTTATCCAATCTTTAACATGATATTTTTACATTATACTAAGTGTTTAAAATTCTTTTTACTTATTACTCCGACCATATATAATTATTCTTAATTTGCAAAATAATGTAAGTATCTTGTTACTGTGATGAACCGAATAACGTCTGAACATACATATTAGTTCTGGAAACTTGATTGTTTCTGAACATTTCGATTTTCCGATTCACGGGATAGACCGCGCAGGTATCTCTCACGCATCGCCGATGCGTATGCGTGACTTTCTATGGCCACCCGAGACACCTATGTAGAACCTTTAGGCGGGGTGCGAACACGTCGGGACATCAAAGGACCCGTGAGAGGTAATTATTGTTTCTCGATGCCGGAGAGAGTGTAAGCACGTAACCGTGAGGACGGTGGCGCCTGCACGATAGGCGCTGCTGTTCTCAAGAGAGAGAGAGAGAGAGAGAGAGACGATATGGTCCTAAGGGCACTCCCCTTAGACACCCTTAATTAAGAGAACGCCCATGACCGATTCCTCGCGATCCCACATTCCGAGATTCTATACGCCGGCAAGGTCGGACTCGACGAATTTAACACTCAAGGACGGCGCACGGCTTCGATGACTAAGCGTGATCTTCGCGTCATTGTACAGAATTTATCTTTTATTTAGGTGTTGATCTACGAATGATAAAAACGTAGATTAACAGATAGTCGTGATCGAAACACGCCAAAACGTGTTTCTTTATTACACTTTAAGAAGTTTACTAATAAGCATAAGTTTGACTTATTTTTTATTTTTAATATTATTTTCTTTTTTTATTTATTGTTAGTTTGCAATTTTTCTGATTTTAAAATATTAATTGTAAACAAAATAATAAATATTTTGTGTGTGTGTCTTTTTCTCTTTCTTTCTCTGTTTCTTTAAAAACAAACTTTAAATTCCTAATAATGATTTTTTCTAAATGACGTTAGTGTCATTTAGATGTAAGATCATTAATTAGAAACGTTTAATTATAATTATAATAATAATTTTATGATTTTTTTTAGTTCAAATCTCTTTTTCCTACATATAAACAGAATATTATTAACGAAGCGACTACTCGCTTATTTTTATCTATTTTATCTCTCGGTACCGATCGCGCAATATATCCAAGACATAAAGATCGGGGGCGGAAAAGAGAAAGAAGAAAGAAACCAAGAGGAACATAATGTTTTCATTAGGTCGCGATCATTATCTGGCTCAACTGAACAAACGAGCGAACAGGATCGCATACATAGTGCACACGTATTAATGGCTGCAGAGGTTCGGTAATTAATTACGGCCTCCCCCAGTGTTACTAATATTAATTAATTCCGTGCGTCCTCCACGCGAGGCCTCGAGCAAAACCCACGCTTGTCGGCCTGATGCGCATAGGTCATTTCGCCTAGACAAAATCGTTGAAGTTCGCAAGCCACCTGTTTGAGGAATTATTTCTGGTGATACTTCTCACACTCTTAAATCATTAATTATTCTATATGGCAGTCTGGTTTTGTCTACATGCGATGTTTTGTGAATCAACATACGATGAGAAAAGATGAAACCGATTTTTAAGAAAATTATTAGTAGCGCTGGATCAAACAATTATCTGGATAAACGATGAGTAATTTATGCTATATAAATATATAAATATAACACAATAAATAGATTATACAAAGAACATCGGAATATCTCAATTGATTCTTTGAAAATCAATGCAAATGATTTACATAAATGCAAAATTTATGAATTCTAAAATGTATTACAAAATAATGTATGTATTACAAAATAATTCTTCAAGTAGTAAAAAATTATGCAAATTTAAGTATGTAAATTTAAATGTGATGTAGCAAGTTTTGCTATTATTTATTTTTAGGTTTTCTATTATTATTTAGAAAATTTATTTTATTCTGCGTAGTAAAGTTTTCTGTCAAACAAAGTAACAAAGTTAATTGTCTGTTTTAATTTATGATTATTATTTAACTTACGGCAATTGTTCGATTCGCGTGATCTATATGATTGTAACTTTGAAGGAATTAACACGATATGAATAAATGATCTCTAAAACAAGCAATTGATAAATTCGATGCTTCTCTCATTGATTGTGTCATATAATGATTACAGAGTAAGAGAGCGACGGAAAGAGAGAGAGAGAGAGAGAGAGAGAGAGGGAGAGAAGAATGACTTGAGGATAAAAAAGAATACGGACACATCTGCGCGTTCTTCACATGACGAGACGTGTTAATACGTGCAATCTGACGAATTGATCTATCGAAAAATGACATATCGCCATATGATGTTAATCGATTCGTAGATGAAAAAACTATTACGAAATGTGATGCCGCGCTTTGATTGAATATAGTGCCTGACCATTAAAGTATATATAGTTATCTATATGACATGTTGACTAATATGACAGGCAATTTGTTTCTGTTCGTCATCAGAAGTGTGTATTTAATAAAATTAACAAAAAATTGTAATATTTTAAAATATATTAGATATAAAGTCTTAATTTATGTGAGTAGAAAAGAAATATAAAAATTGTGTAAAAAAGAATATGTATTAACATATTTCTTTAATTGGAATTTATAACAATTTTTTTAGTTAACATAAATGATATTGAAGCAGCAACCATCAACTCGTGTTCGTTATGCATAAGATAAACCAAACAAATATCAACATTCATAATTTTTATTTGTATTTGCTGATTTGTACTCATGAACCTCGTAGCTTTAGATTTGCGAGACCCATACTGAACCGATCAAGAATCCTTTCCTCTTTTCCTCTTTCTCTTTCTCCTTCTGAAGGTGGTCTAAAATGAAGAAAAAAGTAACAAATGCCGTGGGCTCGCGCATTAATAAATCGACGTGGATACACGGCGCGTAGATCATCGTTCGCGGACCCAACAATTCATACGGCGATTCATGCGATGTTCGAGTTCGTACAGAAGAAAACGAGGAAAAGAGAAGAGGAATATCCCAGGTAAAGAGAGAGGCGAAAGGGAGGACGCAAGCACAGCACGAGAGGTTCACCGAGAAGGATTCTCCTCCTCTTAATTGCTCCGATTAATTAGCCACCACGGTTTTGCTATGGCTAATGGGCGGCCGTACGTTTTCCCGTGGCCCCGCGGACATGCGGATATATACGTTTTAATAACGTTTCGTTAATCACGCGACACGCGAGGCAAATCGGAACGTAGCCCGAGTCTGGACCCTTTGAAAGACTCTGGTTGTGGCTACATGCCAGCTCTTGTTTTACGAACAAATCGACGACAGCATCGCCTACGTTGAAAGGCGGGACAAAAATTTATCTTTGATTAGAAGATTCAGACTTTCTAGGTTTCAAACTCAGTATTGAAATTAAATAAGGTTTTTAAGAGTCATTTGCAGGATCTTATGCAGAATATTCTCATATATATATATATATATATATATATGTATATATATTTGATTGAAATTAATTTTTTTTTTTACCCACATATAAGATGCTAGTTTTGCATCATTCAGGACCCCGTGTAACTCCTCAACCAATTTTATTTTTGTTTCCTTTATTAAAAAAATTCTTTGTTTTTTAGAGGTTTGGAATTTTCTTCGTAACAGTATCGATACGTACATACTATTATAAGCAGTTAATATATATTTCATTATCCTTATATGCAATCTACTTTTGAAGTAATAAACAAATGCTTATAAACTCTTTTCTTTCTATTATTTATTATCTGATCTATATCGTATTTACGCAACACGATCGTAGAATAATATTCATTGCTCTTTCCCTTTCGCATACAAATCTTTTATCTGTAAAAATTTCTTTTTCGAAGTTTGCCAAATTAATCGCGCAGGAGAAAGAGCGCGCTGTGAAGAGAAAAAAAAAGAAAACAACCGGTATATCTCGTGCTTTCATCTTTGTCCTTTTTTTTCACGCGTCTGCTCTTTAATTTGTTAAAGTTTTTCTGGCGGGTGATAAAAATCAACAGGGTTCAGAATATAGAAAACGTATCGAGTGACTACTGCTCTACTTTAATAGTTTCTTTTAGCTTTACATGCGGAACATATTTACATGTATTTACATTCTAATTTTTTGATGATGAACTATAAATAAAAGTCTTTCTTTTATTTTTTTCGATTTTTCTAAGAATACTGCTAAAGTTTGTTTCTTATTCACTTATTTATTTTTTTTTCTTTTTTTATTATTTCTTCTTTATCCTTCCTGCCACGGAGAATTTGTCTTTTTGCTTTCCGCCAAAGTTTCTTCACGTTCAGACGAACGTGAAGTCACGCATGAAAGAGACCATCGCTACCAGCTGCGAGGAACCGGATCTTGACGGTTAATTAGTAGCTCCGATCACTTGAGAATGAATCGGTCTACGTGAGCCACCACGCTCATGATTCCTCTATGGGTGGCGGATTACGAAAGAATGGCTAAAAAAGTCGTACACTTTCGGAATTTGGTCTTTTTTTTGCATCTGATGATGCTTATGTGACCGGTTTTACGAAGATCAATATTTTAATATATTAGTTCATATATTAGTTTACTATATTTATTCATTCATTTTTATAAAACAGGAACTGTAAAAAAGCAAACAAATCTGATAAATTTACTAATTTTTTTATCACAATCTATATATCAGAATAAGATAATCTTATATAAGATAATCTTATACATTCTGCATTGGTATAAAAGATAATGTAATATATATATATATATATATATATGTATAATTATAGATATTATCTTAGTGTTGAAATTTCAACAACTTCAACTTAGGAAAATCGTACCTACGCTTTATGCTAATTTTGAGGTAATAAAATAAAAAGAAAGAAAAATTGCTTTAAATTTTATTATCGTTAATATAATAAAGTAATATTTATATATAAAAACAGATATATACGTAAGTTGTGAATTTTAGTAAGATGACTGATTGAAAAATGGCCTGTTTTCACTCTATAAAAACATCAAAAGGATTTTGCGAAGAGTTGAAAGCCCGCGGCGGGAATTCCTAATATTGATGATGGCGTAAGACCGTATCCTGCCGAGCGCTAATGGATTGAACCTGGGTGGCTCAAATCTACACGCGTGACCAATGCAATGTGATTGTGTAGTCCAAATGTAAAATCATAATTTTGTAATTGTGTTGATACAATAAGCATGTAAAAACCGTAAACATTTTCAGGCTAATTCCAGAAATTTGTTTCTAGAAATTTCTTTCTTTGGCACATTTAGTTAAATTTTTTTTAGTTTTACTTATAATTACTTCTTTTATTACAATATATTATAAATTATTTTACTTCTGTTATTACAGTATATCGATAAAGTAGTAGTCATTGAAAAGCAAAAAAAAAAACACTTATTTATTAATAGAAAATAAAAAATGAGCCATTTTTATAAATGTAATTTATTTCTGGAAAATTTTTGACGTGAACTAATGAATCACTGTTTTCGCGATTTTTTCATCATTTCCGGAAATCGTTTTGCCGGTTCGACCTCTTTCCGATAGAAGTCGACTCGTCAAGTCATCGTGATTGTTGAAAGTATATCAATATTATCTGCTATATAAATACGTTTGAAGCAAATTTGACAAAATCTAAGTTCAACTTCTATATAAACGAAAAAATTTAAACTTTTTTAAAAAATGAAAGACTCTTTCTCACACCCACACATACACATTTGTAAAAGAAGAAAATTTAAAAACTGAAAAATTCCATAATTGATAAATGATATAATGCTGACAAAACATATTTCTGTTAGAAAAGCATAGAAAATGCAGGTTTAAAACTCAACCATCCATGCGGAATAGAAATCTATGAATATATATAAGCACGTAAGATGAGTATTATAGACTTCAATTAAAAGAGTTATTAACATTTAGCCTCTTACACGCCGAGTTATTATTTTATTGAGCAACAAATTTGACATGTTCTTTTAAAAAATTTCAACCTACAATGTTTGGGGATACATTTATACTTCACATTATTCGTATTACTTGTTAACTGTTTAAAATTATCTTCGTAATGATTTGTGTCATGCTCGAGCGCGACGAATTGGTGGCAGTGTGGTAGGTAGAATAGATGCATGGTAATGCCAACGCCACCCAAGTTAAAACATTTTTCTTCCAGAGATAATTAAGTATCCTGTCATAATTTTGGGTGCGAACAAACGTGCAAAACCTCGCTCTGCAGGCAGTTTTCCAGAGCTTCAAAAAATGTGCGAAATAATCGTTAATTTCCTCATTCTCTGAAATAGGTGAGCAACTTTAACTCTTGAACTCAATTGAATGAAGAATTAAGTTTTTATTTCCTATTATATTCATATTCTTATAATCATCGTAAAATTATATTTATAACAACATGTAATTTTGTTTTTAAGTACTAGTATGCTTTTCAGAGAAAAAACATTACTATATCTGATTACATCATCTATTTTGATCATTTTGTGATATTTTTTCAATCTTTACTAATAATTAAATTTAAAAAATTCAAAATCAATTTTAGTCGAATAAGATAAAAACAAAAAGTGTCACAAAAAGTTTCAAATGCTAATTATCTCTTATTGTTTACGCTAATTCTACGTAAACTTATTTAACGTGAAATGTGCATAATGAAATGTATTGGTCATAGTATTTGTATATTTGTTATCAAAAGCTTGTACAATGAGAGTGATAGAACGGCAGATGGAGAAATTTTCTAGCATTTTATTTTTTGCAAATCTCGTGCGAAATATCTCTTCTAGAGCTAAACGCAGAATCGAAAAACCGAAATACCAAATTAGGCATCCTTGGTGGTTTTCCATACTGCGATATTGTCGCATCTTGTACATTGTTCCATCCTTGTCGGATTCGACGGCGGGTTTTTCGAATTTGTCATAGGCAGGTGAGAGTATCAAAGCGCGTTCTCTTTTTAGCGCCGGTCCGGATGCACGCTAGTTAGGATTTGATCAAAGAAGAGATCTTCCTTTCTTAAACTGAAACCAACGAATATCTGCGTTTGCCGAACCCCCGTGGGGTCTACCTGATCAATGAATGGAAGCTGTTGTCATCCTGTCGACACGAGACTACCTTGAACCGTTTATAGCGATCCGAACATCGACAAAATATAATACCATGATGATCTTCGACCTCTCAATCACCTTTCTTTACGAGAAACTGAGTGGTTACAATATATATAGCTTGTACAGAGTATAATGTTCACTATAAAGATGTATTGACCTTATTTTGTATCAAAAAGGTACCGTTTTAAAATATACATCTTAATCATTGAAGTTTATAGTCATTACTTTAATCTTTCGAATAGTGTCTGCTACTGGAGCAGATGTTCAATTTAGCTTAACGTAGAATTTAGTGGTAACTAAGAATAAAATGTTGTTCTTCTTTCTCTCTAGATTCTATTATGTGTAAAAAAGAGCTTAAAAAAGTTAAACAATATTAAATTGTGCGTATATAAGTATATAGTTTTTTTATGTATATAATTTTTTCTATAAAATTAATTTAAATAATTATATATGTATATAGATATATATAAATCCTTTTTCACATTTTTATTTACTGATTTAAATAGAAATATTTGTAGAAACAACCCTTCAGATGACGAGAGTTATCTCACAAAAGTATATAAAAAATAGAATTTATCACTCTTTTTGTTGCAAATGAAACTTTTGTGGATGTAAGTAAATGAATAAAATACGAGAGACGATTGATGAGCTCAAAACAACATATAGATAGATAGATAATATAATCATGCTATTGACAAATTTCATTCTTTAGAAAAACAAATGTTGACTTGTTATCGCACGTAGTGTGAGACAGCTCACAAAGTAGACGTTCTGTGATTTTTGACAATGACAGTTCACACTTCAATATCAACCGCAATAGCCAAAATTTACGAGTTAAGCTTTGAATTGCTATTTTATCCTCCTTATTCGCCAGATGTAATCTCGTACGATTTCTGTTTATTTTCGAATTTGAAAAATAGTTTAGTAGAAAGAAATTTCCGAGCAACGATGAAATCATCAATTCCGTAAATGACTATATTTTGGCTACAGACATACATGATAATGCGATAATGAGCCAACATTTAATTTTATCGAATTCATTAAAATTTTTCGTATATTAGACTCCAATGTTGGAGTTTAATATACGAAAAATGTTCATTGTCTTTATGCTGAGTAAATGAAGATGCTCGTTGTATAAAATATCTCAGCTAAGAAATCAATAATCCGTTAAACGATTGCCGATGATCATAAATTTATCTCGCGACCGGTATTTCGAGTGTGGTCTACTCGAAGAGAGCATCGTTCACTTTCAGCGCGATACGGCGATAAATTAATAGTAGATCGACGTTGATGAGGGCCGATAACGATCGAACGCTTCGCCACCGCTATGCAAACGGCTCAGTGGCGAGCGTTTAGCGCAAAAAAAAAAAAAAGGATGACGAAAAACGAACATTTGGGCAGAAGTTGTATGAAAAGAACAAGATGGAGAGACAACTGATATAAGAAAGAAGAATTGACAGAACGAAGAAAGGAAGGGAGAAATAGAAACGGAAGACAAAGAGTGAACGGACAAGAGAAGAGAAGCACGACATTCCAGATGCGCTGTAACCAATTTGTGAGCCGGACGATGGTGACAAATACACGATATTGCCATAACGTATCGCCAAGACATGACTATCGTCGGAATTAATAGTCAACGCTGTTGACTAATAGCCTCATTAATTAACGATCTGCTGGGCCAGATTAGGCTAATCCGACTTAATTTAGTGATCGTGTCAGTCGTTCTCCTATTCGCCTACCTGTCCTGTCCGTTCTGTTCGAGAAAGAGTTTAGCTTAACCTCCGCGCGCGCAGGTAAAGTCTCTCAAGCCTCTCACTCGGCTTTCGCTCTTTTATTTTTCTCCAATTTCTTAGTTTTCTGATCGCTCTCGATTTTTATATTTTAATTGAAAAACATTCGAAGGACTTTTGAACTTTTTGGCTCCCTGCAATACGATTTCTCAATACGCTTTTCGTTCTCGTCTGACTAGCTGCAGATTTAGTGTTGTTTTCTGATAAATTATTTTATTTTTTAAAAGATTATAAAAAAAATGTATGAGATTAAAAACAAAAACAAAAGAAGACTTTCTTATATGCTTAATAAATTTTTTTTCAGCAATGTGCATGTCAGCTTTCTTAGCAAAGAATGTGTTTTTTGTCAAACATAGCGAGCAGGTGTTAACTTGGAGTCAATATATCAAATTAAATGTTTCCCTAATCCGCTTAAATAAGAAAACTATCCAAAAGATATTTGCAGCGAGCAGAGTTATAATCTGGTAACTTGGTACACAAAAAGCAAAAAAAGGGTAAATAGAAGCTAGTAAAAGACTCTGAGAAGATATTCTCCGCCGGATTATCCTATCGGTAGTATTTTTTACTATTTATATTCTATTTGTATAGCACGACCATGCAATTTTCTCGAAATACAGGTTACAAAATATTCTGCAGATCCCAGCATTACAGGCGCCTACTAACGCATATAAGAGCCAACGTTTTATAGTAGCAGGTACAAAATGGCGGCTTTACAGACCCGATGTTCGGCCTGCGGATCGGCGACAGTCCGATATCTGTTTACCCGCATGAAGTGCGTTTCGAGCGCGTTACAACTCAAACCTTTTAGCCGGTTGTTTGCATGGCGCTTTGTATTCTATTTGTACAACCGCTTAAACAACTCGGCCTGGACGTAAGCCGCATTGAAGCCCTCTCGAGTGAGTTGTGCGAGCCCTCAAGCGGAGTCGAAGAGGCCACTCTTGTGACGAGTCACGTCGATGCTCACGTCAATGCTTTCCCAATGCGTCTACAAGCTTAGTTCCTAGGTATTTCCTTTTTTGTCTCTTTTTCCTCGAATGTGACCTTTCAGGTGTCTCTTTATTTTCTTATTCTCTGTCTATTTAAATTTTCTGAATCCTATTTTCTTTGTATCTTTCACAATCAGTTGATAATCCGATCTTCTACGTTTTTTAAACTTTCTGAATCCTATTATATTTTCTTTGTATTTTTTACAATCAGTTAATATAATCCGATCTTTTTACCAAGTTCAAAATTCATGTTCCTTTAAAAAAAAGTTAAGTGGAATTAAAAATCATTCACAAACTGCATGAGTGTGTTAACATTCAAAATACAGAAATGTTTTCTCTCTTACAGAATTCAGAATTTATTAGAGAAGTTAGAAAACTTAGCAATATGTATAACATTAATGTTCTAGAAGAAATGTTCTAAAACTATGACTAGTATAAACGAATATATTTCAAGAATGCAGTAATCCGATGTCCAACAACTGTGTGTGCGTGTCATTTATCGAAAATCGTTACTTCCAAAAGAATTTAACAGTTGCGCCGTGAGAAACCGCTTGCATAGAGAGATGTCATAATGTCTACTATACATTGACACAAATGAAAAACGCGAATGATGAAACGAAGTCGGCAGGAGAGCAGTTGTGAGCATTGAAGAAGAAGGCGATGGATTGGTAGCGATTAACTTTTACTTAAAGGGGCACCTTCGCTTCGGCCGGCGTCATCTCGAAGATGTGGTGTAACAATGGAGCACTTAAAGGCCGCGAAAGCTTAAGTCATCGTAACGGCCAATCAGCAGAGCACTGTCCCCCCAATTATCTCCGAGCAAAACAATTAAACGCGACCTACGGTTGCCTCTTGGGATCGCGCTAATGCCTGCAGCATAAGAGAGACTGGGATTCGGAACTCTCGTGACTTGTCCAGCAGGGACAAAGAGATGTGCATCTTCATCCAATTAGGCGATAATGGAACACGAACGCGCGTTTTGCCACGGGGCGCGACGGAAATGATTCCCCAATCGACCGCAGCGATCTCCTTACCCGCGTGCCGACCGTTTTTATGTGCCCTCCCACTTTTACATTCCGTTTTGCTCTGGTACAAAATGTCTTTTTTGCACTCATAATTTGTAACGGACTTTTCTTTTTCTTTCTCTCCCTCTCCCTCTCTCTCTCTCTCTCTCTCTCTCTCTCTGCATTTATTTGCATTTCGTTGCTTAATATTAATATTAAAAGAGAGAAAGAGAGAGATACACAGAATTAAATAATTTCCTTCAACTCTTTACAACATTTTTATGAAATAAGTTTTTTTAATATAACTTGCTGCGATATAAAGCAGTATTTTATTGTTAGTCGTTCATAAAATAAGGTGAGTCATCGGATAGATCTTCTTGAAAATTTGAGTGACCGATCGGTCCGGAATGATCCACCAATCTAGACGAATTAGGCGCACGAGATGTTATGACAGAATTTCATAATCGCTTACCATGATTGAAACTTTTTTTTTCTGTTTTGATTAACTGAGAGAATAAGATCGATTTGTATAGCATCAAAAATTTCTAGTTTTATGTACCTTATAATAACGCATTGTCATCGATCATCAAAGTCAGAACTTTCGACCTTCTAATATTCTACCGATTCTAAATGCTCGCATCGCAATCATTTCTGCAAAATGAATAGCTTATTAAAACAAGATAGATTCAAGATTTTGATCCTTGTAGTTTGCCGTAATAGCGAATATTTTTTAGAGATGTAAATATTAAAATTTATATTTGTTAATAAAAATACATAGTAAAACAGATAAAACAGTTTAAAACTTTATAATTTAGATAAACTTTATAATTTAGATAAATCATTTATATGTATAATGTGTTTGATAAAATTATGTTTATATTCGTAATTAATTAATAATATTAAAGTATGTAAAAAGATGGGTTTTGTCTTCAATTTGTGTCTCTCTCTCTCTCTCTCTCTTTCTCTCTTTTTCTTTCTCTTTTTTTTCACACATGTTCAGGTAACGTTATATAACATTTCTTTCGTTGCTTCATAACTGCCACTTTTGGTTGGAAAAGAAAATGCGTTTTTTATGAGTATCTTTCGCCATTAAAGCGTCTGGACGTTGTAGTGTTTTTATTGCGGGCTGACGGTTCCGGGGAGATATATTACGTTCGCTCTTCGCCTGCGAATGTCTTCGATTTACTTAAGCAAACGGGAAGGGCCATAAACGCGTGCTAGACCCTTTCTACCCAACATTAGCATCACTATCAAGGAACCATCGGTCTGTGTGATTGCTTAATCCTGCGTAGCACAGACGGATCGGTCCTGGGAACGAAATCCGAGCTTAAATTTCCTTGCCCGTTATTTCAAAACCTAATAATAATAATAATGATAATAATAATAATAATATTAACAATAATAATAATAATAAAACGTTCTCGACGTTAAAATGGAAAAGTATGTGCACTTGATCTTGGCAGAAACGTGTTGCTTTATATAATATATTTATAAACAATTGTTTTACAACTTACAAAAATATATCATTTTTATGTAATAAATTCAAAGTTTTATGGCGTATACGACTAATTTAATTCAAAATCATTATAGTGTGCTCTGATATTGTTAGGTAATTTAGAAGTGTTAAACGATTATTCTCGCTGCAAAAAGTATGAACTTAAAGAAGCTTTAAACTTTATAATGTTATTGTGAAGGTTGAGATGCCTTGGTGGAATTTAAGGAGAGCTCTTTTGGTAAATATTTGCTGGCAATGTGGCCGGAAAAACTGTATGGTGCCCATTCATGTCATTTAAGTCTGTTTCGAGATCTCACCGTCACAAGTGTATCGCAAATACAAGACCTATTTATACGAAGACATCGATTTTTAGGAAAAAATCTATCGTAAGTATAAGTTTTGATCTTTCTCAGAAAAAAATTTTTTCTTTCTTTGAAAAAAAATTATTTGAAAATCGTCATTGTTTATCTATTTTTATATATACTTATATGCGAATATTCGGAACGTTATAACACATTTATGCGGACATGTCGATGTCTGCAGGTGCAAACAGGTGCTCAAAATAAACTACGCGGATAAATAGGTACATACATATGTATACTCCCAATAATATTTGACTCGAGCGCGAGAGGAAAGGAGGTGCGCCTGGTTTGTTCCTGCTCGTGCTCAAACAAAAACCGTACCTTCTCGTCGAGCCTTATCTCGATCCTTAAACAAAGCAAATGTCATTCTTCACTGGAAGAGCCGCTTTCTTATCTGATCCTCTCTTGTCGAAGTCAAACTATCTTCTCGATCTCGCTTCCGTGTTATTATTTCGGCTCATAATTCTACTTCGAATCCTAAAGATTCTTAATCGCTGCTCAATTTTGCCAGGATTTTTACTACGCTAAAGAAAATCAGACGAAGAATTCGCACTTTGTTTTCTTAAGATGGTGAGATGATTGAGCTCGAAATTCTTCGAAAGATATCCGTTTTTAGCAGCTTAATGTTTTAGCCAATTTCTCAGCTAAACCGATCTTTAAAACAAAAATAATTCTTAAGATATTGTCATGTTAAATTCTTATAAAGTTAAATATGTCAAATATTAGATAAGTCAAATATAATCTCTACAAGATGACATCTCAAAAAGTTAGATTATTGGTGTTGTTAAGTAGGAAAACTAATTATAATTTACACAAACATATATTAGGATAGATACAAAAATCCTATTTATATAATTTTGTTACTTACCTATTTCTTTGGTATTATTATTTATCAACATTTCTTCGCTTTAAACAGAAATAGATAAATTAAATATTGCAACGCCTTATACACATCTTCACAATTTTAAATTAAATATTGATACAAAATAAAACTTTAATAAATTAATTAGAATCTTTATTAATTGTTTAATAAATTAACATCTTATTATTCGCTTATTTGTATATATACTACAACAAAAATTAGAATTATTTAAAATTTAAACAATAAATCAAGGCAAACATAAGTGTGCAAATCTTTTAATATTAGGTGATATCTTTAATATTAGGTGAAAGTTCTGAGCGTTTTCCGCTAAAGATATCTAGCGGAAAACGCTCAGAACTTTTTACTTCACCTAATATATCATGATTTAATTATTATAATATAAGTAACTAATATATAATAATTCTGTTAAAGATGTAGTTTTTATTACAAAAATTGTTGAAGTATAAATATAGTTGTTATAGAAATAATGTCTATGTATCTCGAAAACTATGTGTGAAAAGAAAAAGTACCTAACACTTATATAATACTTGAATATATTCTACAAATAAAACTTATATACATGTATTATTTTATATATATATATATATAATATGAGTTAAAATGAATTTTTATAATAATTATTTGAGTCTTTAATTATCATTCTGTGCGTAGTTTAGTATCAGATATCGCCATCTATTGATCTTATTGCAGATTTTTAATGTATGAAGGCATATACTGTAAATAAAATTATATAAAAATAATAGTATATATAAATTAGAAATAAAGTTTTATAACAAAAAAAATTGTTTCTTCAAAATATAAATGTTTTTATATAATAGAAAAACAGATTACCTGATAGTTCACACATGAAAAACTAAGCATCATACTGTATAGGAATCTACTATGTCGAGATAAGAATATTCAGTTAGTTAATTTACCAGTATTCAATATCGTAAATGTTATAAACTAAATTTTAACGGTAAAAAATATATATTAAACTTACGTTTAGAAAGTAACGCGTATTAATATTACTGATACTTAATATTTGATATATTAATTTTTAAGAAAAACTTCACAAGTAAAACTTTTTTAAAAAAAAGAATTCATACTTTCTGATATTTTATATTTATTAGTCTAGATCACAAATATTCTTTTTAAATAGTCCGCAAAATTGACTTTTTTAGATGTCAAAAATTTTTCAATTTGATTGAGATGCAAACCTCTTCAATGAAAAAATAAAGAATAAAGAAAATTAAAAGAAAATATTATAAGTGCATTTTAATTTGTATATATATTATTCAAATGTAAATTAGATTATTTATGTATTATTCAAATTATTTTATTAACTAGTTTTCATAAAAAAAGAGTTACAGCTAAAAGCAATTAATTTCCGACAATGTGTATTTTTAGAAAGCGATGAAAACAACACCTTCAGATATCGTTTTATCTTGTACCGCCAATTCTTTTAAACCACTTTCAAACTTAAACGCAAACGTTTGAAGATCTTATGCACGGATTTTCTATTGGATTTTTTCTTTTGAATATTTTTTAATATTTGGTGTATGAATATTTAAAAACCTTTGAAATTAGTTTATTTTATCGATTTCATCTAAAGAGACTTAGGAAAATAAGCGTATTTTGTACGTAAATTAAAAAACTAGAGTATATATGTTTTTATTTATCTTGAATTTATTTTTGTCATAAACGTTACATATTTTTTTATTTGTCAATTAATAATCTTTAGGCTCTGAAATCTCAAACTAATTGTAAGAAATGAATACGGTCATAAGAGCCTTTTGCATGCAGGATGTTGTGCAGAAATATGCTTTATATATATATATGTGTTCACATATAAATTTTTACACGTGAGAATTGAAATTTTAATCACATGGAATGCTATTTTTTATTTGTGTTTCATTTATCTCTATCGTATTACAAACAAAAAATCGTAGCTCGTTTATCTCGTAGACGCGCATGTGACCCTCTGGGAACATTAATCGGTCATTCACTGGTACTTATATGAACTTTACCGCGCAATCGCGCTTATGGAGTGATTCGATTTTTTAGGATTTACATTTTTCTTTAACTTTGATTTCAACAATTGCCAATTTGCTGAAAGAGATTTCTAGATGATTCGAGCAAACAGATATGTATAAGCCAGCACCTTGATGGTCAGCTTCTAGAAACATAACGAATTGTTGATGGACGCTAACAAATAGACGGAGCTGGTCGAACGAACGAGGAGTGTCGTCCACGTGGATCAATACCGAAGAGCGTGCAGACGTCTCCACCTTTTGTGTAGAGCAGTACTCTCGCGTCGCGGACACGCGTCGCATGCTCTTCATTGTCGGTCCTTCGTGCAAAAGGCCCGCGAGGGATTGACAAGGGGACGCCGTCGTCGTCGCCCGCCGGCGTTGTCCTTCGTCTTCGCCCTTGCGGGAGAATGCGACCCGTCTGTCGACTAGAAGTGAAGAATTTCTAGGTCTCGTGCGCGACGTGCCTTACTCGCTTCTGCTTTCTTCATGTACTTTTATTTCAACTTCGTTCCGTAATACACATCCGAGAAGAATATACAAATACATAAAGGTACTTTTTGACACCTGTGTTGTGACTGTCAAACATTTCCTGCCTTTTGTATTTTATCCCATTTTTTTCTTTACACATATATATATAAATATTTTTAGTTAAATGAAATAAAGTTAAGTTAAACACTTTTTATTTTCTCTTTTCATTTACGTGTAGTGTGTTTACTTTAATAATTAGTCTATATAAGCTTTGTGTATCAGTTAATTTTAGTCACTTTGTGCTTATATTGTGCAGCCACTAAACTTTAGAAAACTAAACATTAACAATATTATATGTCGGATAATATTTTTTATACAATAGATTAAAAAGATATAAGTAAGATACAAGTAAGCTCTATATTATTTTCTTCATCATAAACACTATCCAAACTTATTGTCTTTTGAGATACTTTTCTTTTTTTCCATTACGACATATCTATACCTTATCTACACTAATATCTATATCATAAGAAATATTTTTTGCTTATCTAAGAAATATATATATCTACAACATATTACACACTTTTTTCTTAATAAATATATTGAAATAAAGTGCACTTCTTCTATAATATTTTAATTAAATTTATTTTAAATAAAGTTTTAATTTTTTTTTTTTAATCTCCTTTATTGCATTAAACTTGAATTGCTTATTTATCCTTATACGTAGCTAATTTTTTTGTCAATATTTACATTTAATATGTACATATATGTGTGTGTAAATTTCTTTTATATAAGAAACGCCGAATTAATTTGAGAATATATATCATGTAAAAAATATATACAAACATTCTATATAACATGTAAAGAAAAACAATGTACACTATTGCAATCTTATTAGAAAACACATGTATTTGAAATTAAGTATTCTATGTTTGTTCTCTTTTATTTGCGAATATATTATTATAATTTGTTTATATCACAAAAAACATTAAACAGAAATCTGTTTATGTTCCAGAGAGCGCGTTTATGAAAAATTGAATAAAATAAATATACGTGTGTTCATGAAAATTGAATAAAATAAATATAAGAAGCATGATCTTGTATCATCAACATCTAATATTTTTTGTTCTGCGTCTGAAAAATTCCCAGCGGACAATTTTGATCCGACTTGGTTATCAGACACTACTATGCATGTTATATATGCAGTGTTACAAATACGAAAAATAAATTGCTGCATTAAATTATTTCGTGTAAATTTCCTTCCTTCTCTCGTGATCAACGCTTGCAAATGTATACGCAATTCTTACTGAGAGTTCATTAAACTTTTCTAGCAAACTTTTCCAATGTCATATGGCGAGACTTTTTCCGTAAGTTGCTTGAAAATGACGTAAAAAAATGACGTAAAAAAATTCCCACTGAATGTATATTTCATATACATTGCACATATGCACACACATTTTATTATTTTAATAGTTCTACTTTTTGTATGTATCACTTGATATTTTATTATTTCGCAAGTCTTTTGTTAATTAAAAGTCATGTTATATTCACGACACTAATAGTGAAAAGGAAGAAAGTTAAAAAGAAACAGGAGAAGAATGAAAAATCTGATTCACACGTGCACATGTTCCATTATATAGTATAAGCTTGTTCAATATCCTATGCTGATAGCAGCTTAAAATTTAGAGTTTGACAGGTTTCCTTCTCACAAGTAAACGTCACGGGCTTCTAACAACACACGCATACATATACGATTTTATTCATATGTAGATTTAAATAAACTTCTCTTTGTATTGCCATATATGTATATTTCTGATTTACATAGTATAAATAAATCAGAGTCAAATCATATTACATATTAGTGTTTTATATTTGCATGCAATAATACTCAATAATAAAACATTTTAAATTATAAACTTATGTGTTCTATAAAATGCATTTTATATATGTATTTTATAGAATGTAAAAAATATTTGTTCACTTGTAAATAAGTTTAATAAAATACATCTATAAAAGTCTATAAGATGAGTCTAATTTGAGTGCAATATTCAATATCGATGAATATTAGTAACATTGTAAGTAGAGATATAGAAAACTTTTCTTGTTGCGTGGTGTGACAGGGCGAAGGACGGCTTGCGCGCGTTCGATCGTTCCACTGGCTGTAGTCACACTTGTGAGCGATAGGGCAGAGGTAACGAAGGTTGTATGAATTTGTAACACCGGTTTTTTATAGACGGATGGATTTATCTCTGTAATTCGCTGCCTGCAGGTCAAGGTGGTACAACACAATAGTGTTGTTTGCGTGAATTGACGATATGCTCGCATATTTTAAAAAGCTGTCAATTTTTTTAATTCTGTTATTTCCTAACTTTTTCAATATTATCTGCCAAAAAAGATCGTTTTATTGATCTCAATCTAGAATCAAACTTTTTAATAACTTCTTATTCGCGTTAGTTTTCTTTTGATGCAAACTTGATTTCATATCAGATTATATTTATTTTTTAACTGATTTACTTTTTAACATAATGTTTTGCGTCGATATAAATATTTTGGTCAAAACATTTTGTTCCGATTTTTGAAAATATATAATTTTATTTAATCCTTTCTTCTGATTTTTTTTCTATTTTATCGTTCTTACAAAAATAATAAAATAAATTTAAAAAAACTTGCGACTTTTTTAATCTTTTTCCAGTATGAAATCTTGGAAACGTCGTGCACCAGAGAATTGTAAAAAGGTCTTCTAATAGAAAAACATCGAAACTTCCGTTGCTTCTGTGATCGAAGTCCAGCTGTTGATTTTATCCGTGTACAAGATGTGACTTCCTATAGTTATGCGGATTGTTTAATAGCACGTGAAATCAAGGAGGAACAAAAGTTACAATCAGCATTTTGATACCGCTAGTAAATCAAAAAGTAAGTACATACACACCTATGTGAATACTAATATCTTTGTAATTGTTTTCAAAATTTAAATAATTTTGTAAAGTAAAGATGTGTAATAATGACAAATCATGATTATTTGTTAATTGATTTGAAAGAAAATCCAAAGTGCAAAAAAATATAAAATAGAATAAGTAATAAAAATCCTTTTATAAAAAAAATACATAATATATTTTTAATATTTATATTTTCTTGCATGTGTGCCTTTTAATATGTATAAAACAGATGTAATACTTGCATTTTTAAGAAAATATAAATATCTACGATTATTTTGTTACAATTTTCAACAACAGAATAAATATACAATATAAAACCAAATTCATTAAGTATATAAAACCAAGTCACAATTGGATGAGCTTCTGATAAAATTAAACAAAGTTTTAAGGCAAATGCCAATCAAAACACAAGATGTATGAATATAAATATATGTTTCAATCCCTTTTTATTTGGATCTTCTTTAGTGTATAAACTACATACTAATCATATAAATCATAAAAAA
This sequence comes from Pseudomyrmex concolor, assembly GCA_014839585.1. NCBI lineage: Eukaryota > Metazoa > Arthropoda > Insecta > Hymenoptera > Formicidae > Pseudomyrmex > Pseudomyrmex concolor. The sequence goes on along the minus strand of QVOB01004846.1, from coordinate 1,161 downwards.
CAAAAACTTGACAGCACATAAAAACAATTTCAAAAAATAATAACAAATAATACAGACAAATAATGAAGTGGATCTTACTAAAACTAAATTAAAATAAAAATTAACAGGTTAATTACAGCATCTATGTAAAGTATAATTTCGTCGCTTCCCAATGAAACATTAGAGACCGCCGAACCTTCTTCACACTATAAGTTTATAAAATGTATTGTAAGTAACAAAACATACACGTACATTTTGTGTTTTGGCTCTCATCTGTCGTAATACTCTATTTTAAACAAACATTTAGTATATTAATTAATAGTATATTGATGTAAAAAAATGTAAACTAAGATATGAATAAGGCCAATACGAGCCGTTCTCAGGATCTTGTGCGAAAATGTGCGTATATATATTGTATATATATGTATGCATATATATACGTGTTCACATGTAATTTTTTCCATGTGAGAGTTGAAATTTCAATCACATAGGATACTTGGTTTGCATCACATATATGACTGACCCCGAATACATCTCCTAACTAATTTTAAAAATATTGCGAAAAAAACTCCTCAGGAGTCGAACCTGGAACCTCCGGCTTTCCGTGCCGTCGCCTTCTCTATTCGGCAACCGAGGCACTTACGGAACCAATATATATATATAATGTGTATGCATATATATACGTGTTCACATGTAATTTTTTACATGTGAGAATTTTTACATGTGAGTGTATATATATATATATATATATACACACACACATTTCCGCACAACATCCTGAGAACGGCTCGTATTGATCTTATTCATATCTTAGTTTGAAACTTTCAAGAGCCTTGATGATTATTGTTAAAAAAAGGTACTCACCGCTATTACACCGAGCGGAACAGCAAAGATGATCTTTTATGTTTATTGATCACAAAAATAAAAATATTTATATATTAACGATGCGTGATATCAACGTAAGTTGTTTGACATTGTGTGAGTCACGTGCCAGTTTATCGAAAAAAAGCCATGTTTTGGCTGATTGCGGTACACTTGTCGCATCAGAACCGAAGGTTCTGACATCATTTCGTCACGTGTTTGCACAAGATACACATCCCGGGAAAAAATGAATTAAATCTAAGTAGATCTAATTTAAATCTAACGAGATAAAAGAAATGGAAAAATAGATCTAATTAGATC